>CABHPQ010155915.1:0-41641 GCA_902168405.1 Peromyscus aztecus | reverse complement strand
CCTATGACTTTCCTTTGTTTTGAACAGCCATTTTGCTATCCAAGACCCTCAAGGAGACCTAGATCTCTCATATCTTCTTCTTGGTGCATCCTGTAAATGAAAATGTCGGTTTTCCATTTGAGTATTTGTAAGATAGTTAAGGTTAATTTTTAATTCAACGAAACTCTACCTTCACCTGGGATATGGGTCTTTGGTCATGATTGTGAAGGATTTTCTTAATTGGGTTAATTGAGGTTAATTGAAGTATGAAGAATTACCATGTGGGTGAGATAGTTTCATGGGCTTAGCTCAGGACTGAGTGAAAAGGACAGAAGCTGCAGAGCATGCATATATTCATTGTCTACTCTCTGCTCTTTAACGCCTTGGGCTCCTGCTCCTGTGACTTCCCCTCAGTGATGTGGTAGAACCTGGAATTTGATCTGAAATACTCAACATCATTTTATCACAGCAACAGAAGTAGAAACTAAGTCTACATTGATGGGTGATACCATGCTGTATGCTGTGATTGTGTTGCTATGAATGGTAGACAAATAAAACACTGATTGGCCAGTAGCCAGGCAGGAAGTATAGGTGCGAAAAGCATGCAAGGAGAATTCTGGGAAGAGATAGGCTGAGTCAGGAGACGCCAGTGAGCCACCCAGGGAGCACCATGTAATGGCACACAGGTAAAGCCATGGAACACATGGCAACATATAAATTAACAGAAATGGGCTGAGTTTAAGTGTAAGATTATAGCCAAATTTCTAAAAACAGTCTTATTAAATGAGAAATACAGAGCCAAATACAGGGATGCAAGCTGTAGGGATCAGAGCAATAGCCGCCAACTAACCTTAGCTCACCATGTTGCTGTAGCTTCCCAAGAGAGCTTCTTCCTGTTTGACCTGCACCTTTATTGCCTTCCTGTTCTGCCTTATCATTGGCTCTAAACCCAACCACATGACTTCCTCATCACTGCCTGCCTATACAGACCTCCAGGTCTCTATGGTTGGTACTGGGATTAAAGGCGTGTGTCACCACATTTGGCTGTGTCCTTGAACACACAGAGACTCTGCCTGCCAAGTGATCAGATTAAGGGCTTGTGCTACCACACTTGACTTCTGTTTATGGCTGGCTATGACCGCTGATCTCCATGAAAATTTATTTATTAATATACAAATAAAGTATCACATTTCAACACAAATAAAATATCATCACATTTCCCCTTCTTTTCTAATAAAAATAACAAAGTATAACTAATATAAGAAAACCTATATAGAATAAGTACCATAACTATATACAATATATGCAAGCAATAAATACCTCAACAATGTCTAGTCCATTTGCATTTGAGAAACTCAGAGAAAATATTCCATTATCTATCCTATTTTGGTAAGTCCAAAATGTACCTGATTCACTTTCTATCCTAACTTGTATTACCAATAGAAAACTATCTTATACTGTCTTTCAAGTTTATACACTTTACACCTCTTTAGTGAGTTTCTTTTCTGTAATTCTTAACAAGGAAAACTATAACTATCTAATCTTCAACTAACTATAACTATATCTAATCTTCAACTCCCTCAGAGATCCAAGAAGGAAATAATATTACCTAGTAAAGCAGGAAGTGCAAACAAGCAGCTTCCAAAAAATTGTGAGTTGACAGAAACAGCCAGCTGCCTAGACAGTCACCTGAGTTTTCTCTGCAACATTGGGGCATCATCTTCAGGCTATAAGCTTGGTGTATCTGACAGAATCATTTGTGAAGTAGGATGTACGCAAGGCCTACAGCTTGACCTCACATTCAGTGTGAGTATTCCATGTACCAGATAAACCTGAATTCTACCAGTGTCTTGTAATGATTCAGGATTTTAAATTCTGGAAATTGTTGGTGTTTTTGGAATTCGGCTGTCCATTCTTCTTGGCTTGTAGGTGGCTTCATCTTGGCATCCCATTTTCTCTGCATCCCATTAATCCCATTCTAGTCAGTAGTAGTCCTGAGCTAATGACCAAGCAGTTATAATTAATATAAGCTTCTGAGTGATTATTTTATAAGCGGGCCATGGGACTGCAGGGGCTTGGCGGGACCTGAGAAAACTTTCAACTACATTTGGCATCCAATGATGGGTGATAACCTTCTGTATGCTGTGAATGTGTTGCTGTGATTGGTTGATAAATAAAACACTGATTGGCCAGTAGCCAGGCATGAAGTATAGGTGGGATAACCAGACAAGGAGAATTTTGGGAAGAGGAAGGCTGAGTCAGGAGATGCCAGCCCACTGTCCAGGGAGCAGCATGTAATGGCACATAGGGAAAGCCATGGAATACATGGTGACATATAAAGTAACAGAAATGGGCTGAGTTTAAGTGTAAGAGCTAGTCAGTAGTAAGCCTGAGCTAATGGCCCAACAGTTTTAATTAATGTAAGCCTCTGTGTGTTTACTTGGGGGATGCAAGTGGGAGAGATTTGTCCAGACTGCTGGCAGGCTGGGACACAGGAAATCTTCTAGCTACACTACCTTTAAGTAGACTGTTTATTGTGAACTGCAACTTCAATGATGTTTTCTTTTGTATGTTTTATTTTCCTTTGTAGTTATGAAAACAACTATCTAAGTATATCTATTTAACCTTGAAAACAAACTTAATATGACCACAAGTTTGATTATTGTAGATGACTAGCTACCAACCTACATTTCTTAATTATACATTACATTTTTAAATGAGATGCATAAGCACAATACCCAAAACAAGAATAGAAACATACATACAGTATAACAAAAATAATTTTAAGTTTGTATCAATATACCAAAATCCATACCAATGTAAAATATTTGATGTTAATAATTATCTTTTTATCCTATATTCCTATATCCCCCCCCAATGATGACAAACACCCATAACCCACTGAATGACTAAAAATAACCCACTCCACCTCTTGGGAATGTGGATGTTGTGTTCTCTAGACTGCTTCCTGTTGTTTGTGGGTTACAGCATCTTTAGGGAACCTAAGAAAATTGAGATAATGGTCAAGTCCTGGAAAAACTAGTTGTAACATTTGTTGCCCAGTCTCTGTGCAATGGAAAAGTGCAAGGTTTATCTGAAGTCCTGGCTAAAATAGTCTGGGAACTGGGCCATCTCAGCCAGCAGCCTTGAATCTGTTCTGGATGCAGAACTCTGAAGGAAACTGCAGCAGAGCACTCTGAGAGTCTGGATCACCTGGGCCACCACATTTTTATTGGTGTCAGGTCACTTTGCTCTGAAAACACACACACTTACAAAAGGTAACATACATATCTGCATTAACACAAGTATTGACTGTGCATTGTACACAAGCCAGCCCAAGGTGACTTTTTGTTGTTGTTGCTTGTTTGAGCAGGTAAATTATTACATCACCTGTCTTATAGTTTTTCTAGGTTTATTACTTTATGTCTGTAGCCAGGATTTTCAGGTTGTTTTCCTCAATCAAGTCTGACCTCTGTCAATCTTGAATGAATCCACAGCCTTTCATTTCCTGTGGAAACAAAAGCATAACCTCTTTCCCAGAGCAATACATTTTCTGACTTCCATTTCAAAGTTAAGAAATTCCTAAAGTATCTCTGCTGGCTTATTTCAGCAGTCCCTGTTAGAATCCCATGTCTCTCATGAGCAATCAAAACATTCAAAGACAACAAGGCAGCATACAGGATCCAGATTCCCTGTGTATTTTTCATCTTTATGTGGCTTTTTCCCTTTATATTACTTTATACTTTCTTTCAAGATTTTGCTTCATTATAGATAAACTATTTACTTTTTTCTATGACTGTCTATACCCATTTTCTTTTCTATCTTAAGCCTACACACATTTTTAAACACACTGTAACCTGTTTAGAGTTTTTTTTTTTTTTTAACCTGAACCTGCTTTACTAAGTGCCTGCAGCTGTACACTTGCAGTGTTCTCTGATGCATGAGCCAAACTATAACCTGTTGAGTGGCTTTGCGCTGGTGGTTTTGGTGGCTGGCTCCACCCCTGCTTGGGTCGATGAAAGCCAAGCTTTATGCCTCTGGTGAGATCTGCCTTCACCTGGGAGCTGCTCTAAGAAGCTGGTGCCCTGTACTGTGGCGGGTGTTTTTACTTAGCTCTTTGTTTCTACTTAATCTACTGTCTTCCCCCACCAGCTATCTCAGACCCTATGTGGAAATTCAGGCCCCATGTTGGATGCCAAATATCACAGGTTTTCTCTTGGGCCACCAACCAGCTCGCAAATCATAACATGGAAATTTCTTATCAGGTATGAATTCTCAGCCTCATTTCTGGCTCATTTCTTGCTAGCTGTTATAACTTAACCTATTTCTCTTCATCTACATTTTGCCTTGGGGCTTTTTACCTTTCTTTCCCTCTTTATATCTTACTCTATGTAGCTGGGTGGTGGCTGCCTGGCTGGCTGATCCTGGGTATCTCCCTCTGTTTCTTCCTTGTTTTCTCCTCTCCTCCTTTGCCTAGATTTCTCCTATTGATTTTCTCTGCCTGCCAGCCCCACCTATCCCTCTCCTGCCTAGCTATTGGCTGTCCAGCTTTTTATTAGACCAATCAGGTGCCTTGGGCAGGCAAGGTGAAGCAAATGCAACACATCTTTACATAATTAAAGAAATGCAGCATGAACAAATGTAACACATCTTTACATAGTTAAATATTACACAGAACCCTGCCACCAGCTGGTAATCAAGATTCCAAACTTATTCCTCTCTATTTCTCTTTCTCCCCTCCTCTTTCATCCAGTCTAAACCACTATCTATCCTACAGGCTGGCCTAGTAATCTTGTCTCAGCCTCCCAAGTTTTGAGATTATAGGCATAAGATTCTTCAATAGGAATGAGGTTCAAAATTCTAACAAGTAAAAGTCAGCAATATTTTACTATGGCGGGATTTCTACCATGTAAAAATCAACATTGTTCTTCCAGATTGTTGACAAATACTTTTTTTCCTGTTTAAAAAATCTCCATTATGTCAGCAGCATCAAAGAAAACTGCATAACTGCAATTTTTGATGCACTGGGAATGTTTAGCAAGTTTCTGATCCTGAAGGAAGATATGGACTTTTTCCTTCTGCTCTGCAGAAATCAGGGCTAACCAAGGTTGGAACAAGCAGAGAACATTTGCATCACATCATAGCAGTGGAGAATTTTGCAAAACCACTCATGTAAGTCCTGAGAAGATTAGAGAAGCAATGTTGGATAGATAGCCCATTAATTACAGTGTTTCCTTGTGCACCCTCCCACCCAACTTAATTACTCAGAGTGTGAGGTGATTCTTTGCTCCCACCATCATAAATTTGACTTCCCTAACTTAATGAGGGGGAGGATGGGCAGGTAGTTTTCATCATGATTAGAAAATAACTTCTAAGTAAGGTACGTTATGCAGACTGTTCCACAGCAGCTGTGGCTCTGTGGTGAGAATATTCCATAGAAGGTAAGGGTTCTAATTCATGGAGGTTTGCAAAAATAGAGTTAATATCTACCTCTCTGTGAATGAAGATACAGATTCACACAGTCTACCCTCTTACCTTCTGAATAATAGATATCTAAAAACTCCTTTTACAGGATAAAGTCATGGGAATTATTGTAATTGAGCCATATTGCTTATTTTGAAATTTTAATATTATATGTGGAAGGGCAAAATAATTGTCAGCTTTTCCTGTCTGTAAAACCCACATGAATGACCAGTATATAGTGTACTGATTAGGCCAGTGACCAATGAAATAGAATTTAGTTCACAAGAATTTAAAAACCTAATAGCTTGCATTGACTTTTCCAATAATTATCATGAAGAATATAACAAGTGTTAGATTAAGCTTTAAGGTGTAATATAGAATGGATATGGATCAGTATTGCATTTAGTGTTTAAACACTGATGTGAGTGCTAGAAAAACCACACACATGGACCCACACACAGACTGATTCTGGGTGTTAATATACATCTAACAAAGGTGAAGACATTATTCTGAACATGGGTTGGAGTTAGTGTGTGGGAAGGCATAAGACAGTATAAAAAGGACTTCGTGTCTTTACTTTTCTAAAGTTATGAGTGATAAAACACAACTTAATATTCAAAGATAAATCCAAGGTAAGAAAAGTGAAGTATTCATATGGGCTTTGTCATTCTCATGATACACATGTTCTGCTCCATCCAATAGTTTCCCTTCCTGAGCACACAGTCCCAGCAACACACTTTCCCTTTTTTCATTGACAAACTCACTCTAAACATGGAAGCATCATATATGACTGGGAAATTTGAAGACATTTATAATAGTTTAGGGAAAAGGTGTCTATCTTCAATGTTATGTTTCTAACACACAAGTGTAGAGTTTGTCAGAATTGCAACATATTTATTTGGAAGAGTGAATTCACTTTCTTATTTGTAATACAAAGTATGATGTGGAAATCTAACAAGACTTAAAAGATAGCAATGATTCAGAGTCTGGATATTTATTGCTGATGCATGTGTTTGTGTGTGCATTAATATGTATATATAACATACAGACTTAAATATTGCACATAAACTTACATATTTCAGAACTTTATTTACTATAATAATCCTTTAATATTTCTTACATAATAGTCATAAAAACTTAATGTGATTCCTTTCATAAGACTACCCATGAAAGGTTAGAGAGATGGTCAGGATTTAAAAGCACTTGATGCTCTTCCAAATGACCTGGGGTTCAGCTCTCAGCACCTACATAATGGTTCACAACTTTCTTTAATTCAGTCCCTGGGGATCTGACACCATCTTCTGGCCTCTTCAGGCACTTCACATACATGGTACAGAGACATACATGCAGACAAAAACCTGTACACATAAAATAACAATAAGAAAAAAACTAAAAAGACTACCTCATTTATCATAATGCAGATTCTCATGGTTTAAATTTAGACCATTTCCAATTTTTAATTCTTTTACAATAGCATCATATGAGGTGGTTGATTGATACTGACAACTATTCAGCAGTAATAATATAATTATTTCTTGTTTTCAAGTTGCTCCCAAGCTCATTTTTGCTCTATACTAAATAATTAACAGTATCTTTTTAAATTACCAGTTTTATACATGGAAATTTTATCAGTTCATATACTTGAAAATTGTTTCCATGTCTATTGGTCACTTATGTATGAACTTTAGTTAATTATTTATTCATACAAAGATACAGTGTTTATGTTTATATTGTGGGACTAGATTTCTCATATTGTAAGAATTACTGTTCGGGGAGCCTCTGTGTCTGTGGGGCATGCCAGGGACATTTCTGAATTGGTTATATTGCAGCTGACATTTAATAATGTAGAAGGCCAGCATGTATGTTCACTGCATTTATTAATATTCTTTGATTCTGCTTGGCTCTAACTTCTACTAGTATTTGGAATGAAGCTGGTCTCATTTCTGACCAAAAGAGATAGGTCATGTGACTTAAGAAAAGCCAATCAGCATATTCTATTCTTTGTGCTGTCACAAATACTCTAGGACAAGACACAAGTCTAGAAGAAGTTTAAATATTGTGCACATTTTCTACATACAAATGTAAATTTCTCATTCCTTTTCCTTCTCTTTTTTATATGGTAATTGTGGCATAACCCTGGACAACCTGGAAGCATTTACAAATGATAGTGTTTCAGTTATTCAAAGCCAGTAGTAAATCCCAAAACACACCCATATTTACACTGTTTACTTAGGTCAGTTTAGAAAGATAAATTTTCCTGAAGCCACTTAAGTTCAGCTTTCTGTTTCTCATAGCAGAAACTTTTAATTGATAATCAGGAAAATTGAAATTTGCAATCCTTACCCCAGTTTATCAATAAGAATTTCTTTTCGTTATTTTATGTGGAAAGCTGAATATTTGAGGAACCATAAGTTCTCAGACTCCTCAGTATGTCAGTCTATTAAGACTGAACACTAAGGTGCCTTTCCTCCATTGTGTAATGATGAAGCTCAAATGTGATGACATTAATTTTAGAACTTACCTGCACTTTATTGTTTTATTTAATAAATGAAAGTGGACTAATGCTCATGAATATATTATGAAGCAAGCGAGGGACTGGCTTTTCATTTATGTGGTAGAGCAGCTTCTTGTGTCATGATGCTGTTGAAGGAATTACAGTTGTATCCTACACTGTGGTGCAGAGGGACATGAATGTTAGTCATTGCAGCAAACCCTTGCTTTTAACTCTATGGCTGTCCTACATTCTGGAAAATGATATAGATTTTAGATAAGTTTCATACACGAAGAGTCAGGGTGAAGTACCCCCTCCTTCATCTGGAATGTGTTTCTGGTGAATATTGCTCTCCTCTCTCCATTTGTTGCAGACTACCTAGTACAAAATAGTCACTTCACACTTTGAGCATGAACACTTCTAGCCAAAACAAAAGGAGCAGACTCTGAGGGAACAGTTTGCTTGTTTCTCTTCTCCTGGCTCTTGTCATCTATGTAACATTTAAATGACCCCCTAGCCAGACACACAAACTTGTAGAGAAGTTCTTTATTTTCATATTTACACCTAAATGTTTTTAACTATCAATCATTTTTATTGCATACACATCAAACTCAGTCTTTTTTTTGTACTCACCAAACATTATTTTATTTTATTTTTTTCTTGTTTTGCTCTCATGGTTTCAGGTCAGGATCAGTGATACTCACTGCTGTTTCTGCTGTTCCAGCATAATTCGTGGTCACCAACTCTTTATGGAAGCATGCTGTGGGATGTTCTGTATGGCAAATGTGTTGCTCTGATTGGTCAATAAATAAAACACTGATTGGCCAGTGGCTAGGCAGGAAGTATAGGCGGGACTAACAGAGAGAAGAAAAGAACAGGAAGGTGGAAGGAGACAGAGCCAGCCACTGCCTGGACAAGCAGCATGTGAAGATGCCAGTAAGCCACGAGCCACGTGGCAAGGTATAGATTTATAGAAATGGATTAATTTAAGATATAAGGACAGTTAGCAAGAAGCCTGCCACGGCCATACAGTTTGTAAGCAATATAAGTCTCTGTGTTTACTTGGTTGGATTTGAGCGGCTGTGGGACTGGCAGGTGAGAGAGATTTGTCCTGACTGTGGGCCAGGCAGGAAAACTCTAGCTACAAATGGTGCCCAACGTGGGGCAGGAATTTGCCCTTAAAACCTGAAAAGCATAAAAAGAAGATTCTAAAACTGAGCTAAAACAGCTTCCTAGTTGTCTCCCTCAAGTTAGCCGCAGCCTGTGGGCTTGAGCTACTGTATGGCGGGTTCCTGGCGTGTGTGTTTGACCAGCAGTATGGCGGGAATAAGGTGTCTGCAAGTGGCACATTAAGCTGCATCATGGATTTAGCCTTCGCTAGTACAACACACACACACACACAAAAAGAGGTTTCTGGGCTACACGCTGCTTGGATAAAAGCATAGACCCACTATAGCTCCCAAAGCTAGTGGTAAACATACCACCGCCATGTTGGGAAGCTGAGGTGGGCGGAGCCAGCAGCCACAGCACCGTTTCAGTCTTAGTCTTAGTCTTAAATGCTGCAGTTTAAGTTTACTTTGTTAAGGTTAAAACCTTCCTTTTTGAAAAAAAAGGGGGGGGAGTGCTGTGGGATGTTCTGTATAGCAAATGTGTTGCTCTGATTGGTCAATAAATAAAACACTGATTGGCCAGTGGCTAGGCAGGAAGTGTAGGCGGGACTAACAGAGAGGAGAAAAGAACAGGAAGGTAGAAGGAGACACTGCCAGCCACCACCAGGACAAGCAGCATGTAAGATGCCGGTAAGCCACGAGCCATGTGGCAAGGTATAGATTTATAGAAATGCATTAATTTAAGATATAAGGACAGTTAGCAAGAAGCCTGCCACAGCCATACAGTTTGTAAGCAATATAAGTCTCTGTGTTTACTTGGTTGGGTCTGAGCAGCTGTGGGACTGGCAGGTGAGAGAGATTTGTCCTGACCGTGGGCCAGGCAGGAAAACTCTAGCTACAGAAGCATTCTGGTGTTAGCAGTGTGTGCTCAGTCTTCAGTCAGGGTGCTGATAACAGCAGCATAAACAAGGCAATCCATTTGTTTTGCATCATAAAATGCCCACGTGTTTCTAATCTATTACAAACAATTGCACTCAGTATTAATTTTGAGCTCTCATAGAAGAAATCCTTATTTCCCCTGCAGGGTTTCCTTGACTGCCTCTTGGGTTTGTGTTTTATGTTTCCTTCAAACCCCAATTCTTACAACCATAAAATGACCGTGTAATTTTTGCTTAAATGATAGTAGACTCAAATTACCCAATTCTCAAATCAACCCTATACTGTAAGATTTATTTTTTCCAGATAAATGTCACTTCACAGATAGAGAACCTGAATGACAGCAAGGCCAGGATCTCAGGGGGGAAATGATGGGGCTTTGCTAAAGGCCTTCAAGTGAGGGAGCATTTGACCAACCACTGTCATGTAACACCTGCACTCATGCTGAATCATCCCTATTTTAATAGAAGCTCTTGACCTTCTTTTTAAGAAGATTCATTCTTCCAACCCTTTTAGTGATGCTCTCTGTGCATCTTAAGTAATCTGGGATGATTTTATTTGAATTCCAAGTCTACATAATAGTGACTAACAGCTTGGGAAGGGGGAAAGCTTCTCATAGTTTGTCTTATTCTGTTTACAAATACTTCCTATCAGTGGAGGTCAATGATCCTTAACTGTCAAGAAATAGTAGAGAATTTCTTAAGCACATTCCTATAGCTTTTAAAAGTCCCCTTCATGGAAAGCTTCTTCCAGGTCAGTTTAATTGTCTTAATTAAGTTCAAGGACTTGAGAAGCAGGAAGCTTCAGGTCAGAACATGGGCTCTGTCATAAGTTGAGGTGACATACAGATTAATTCCAGTCTACAATGTACTCTTCTCTCATCACTGAAATGGACGACAAAGATATGTTTTAGTATTAGCTTACGCTGAAGATTAATTGAAATGGGATGAGAAAAATAATTGTAACAATGCTTACCACAAATCATGTCCTTACTAAGTTTCATATTTCTTGGAATTATAACTTTTGACACTCTTCTCCTTGTTGCTACTGGGTGTCCTGAAACTTCAAATTACTTTTCAAAACATACTGGATAACACATAGGATACAGCAGTTATAATTGACATAGTAATAAACATTCAGAATGATGCAAATGTACTAGGGAGACAGATCTAATATTGATATCATGTAAAACCTAGTTGGCTATGCTTCAGTAATAGTTTAATCTTGCTTCTCTCTTTCCTCCTGACTAGTCCAAAAATGAAGAAAAGCCTGCATATCTAAAAATTTCTATTTAATACTATATTTTCTTTTTTGATAAAAAAAGTTTGATGAAATAAAGACTGAAGGGCCAAGGAGTAATCATTAATTAAAACATACATCCTGCAACATGCTTTGATACTATTATATTTGTACTTTAAAAGTATCAAATTTCAAAGGCTAGTAAAATGCCTTTTAAAACCTTCAGCACTGAAGAGTACCATCTCAGCAAGAAAGGTAAGAAACTTTTTTTTTTTTTTTTGGTTTGTGAGACAGGGTTTCTCTGTGTAGTTTTGGTGCCTGTCCTGGATCTCACTCAGTAGACCAGGCTGGCCTCGAACTCACCTGGCTCTGCTTCCTGAGTGCTGGGATTAAAGGTGTGCGCCACCACTGCCCGGTGAAGAAACTTTTAACAATAGTGTATACTGTTTGTAGACCTCCTGCCTGTGCAAGATGAGATATTAAGATTATTGTTCTAATTGGTATTCATGTTTCCAAGAAAAGAGATAAACAGATGTTGGTTTGGAAGTCTAGACACCATGTGGGTTATTTGTTAATCATATGGATTGGTACAGCGTTGCATCTCTGGGGAACCACCTCGTCTTGTTAGAGAAATTAGCAATTTTAAAAGCAAAATGTCTACTCTGCATTAACAATCACAAATAAGAAGGTCTGGAATCATACAGATCTAGTGTCTTTTTATGTATTTGTGAATTTGGCATGTCATTTAGTATAAACCTTAGCTTCACATTTTTCTACATATGAAATGGATAAAATTGTGTTTATTTTGCATGTTTGTCATAGAGATGAATTACTGTGTGCATTTTACATGACACAAGGTTGGCATTTAGTAAATGTCTACAAACAAAATTTTGTTTAAAACATTTAAAAAAATAGTCTCTAGTTTTTGAACAGTTAACCAAAATGCAATCCTTCAGTTAACTTGTTCATTTATTTATTCAGAGATATTCATGCCTTGTACAATCTGCAATGTTGAAGCCTGTGGGTTCTTCCAGGGGTACTGCCTTCATGTGCTAAAGTATGTGTTTAAGTAGGAACATGGTATAGACAGCAAAGGACAAAAAGGATATTTGGGGAATGATGATGGGAGATTTTTTTTTTTCAGATTTAATAGTATTGGAAGAATCTTCCAAGGATCCAGCTTTATCTTGAATGCTGAGAGGAAACAACTATAATGAAAACAAGGAACTGTGGATTAGATGTGTATTCAAGAAAGAGTGATGCACTAGAGGACTGAATGCATAACAATGCATATACTTAAATGTCCAGGTGTGTGGACAAGGACCTGGTTATATCCAGGAACATAAAATATGTCAAATAAGTTTATAATCCCAATCCAAGTACAAAACATCATTGGGAATTTTCAATCAATGGAACTGATTGAAATTAATGTTGCAATTATCATTTCCATCTTCATTTATTTTAATTGTGATTCTTTTAATTTTTGATACTCTCATACATGTATAGAGTGAAACATGATATTAGCCACCCTCTCGTTTTTTCTGTGTACTGTAATCTTTGTCAAAATCCCTGCTTGAGGAAGTATAGGTTCTACCATTTGTGTTTTGACTACTGGTCATGCTGTAAAATTGCCTTTTAAATATTTGTGCTTTTGCTCATAGACCTCAGTTGTTCTTAGCCTGTGGCAGAGAAACTTCTTTCTGATGAACAGCTACATAACTAGACAAAGTGCTGAGAATAAGAGACTTGATTGCTTGGCCCCAACAGCACATCTGTATCAACTCCCTATTCAAAAAGTCCCAAAGACACTGAGGAAGAATAGGTAAGAAGTATGTAAGAGCTAGAGGATGTCATCTTCTGGACATGGCTATTGCCCCCAGAAATTCACAAAACCTGTGGTTACCCAAAGAAGATTCATACAAGATCAAGTCAGTTCACTTTCTAGCAGAAACTGGGATGGGCAGGGGTGTTCTCTCTATGTCCCATCCATTGGTGATTTACTATTAATAGTTGATAGCTGATGTGAAAGGGGGAAGGATTCTTTGAGAGTACAGCCACTAGTAGGTTTCTGATATTCCAGGGGACGGACTTAGTGGGTTATCAAAAATACACTGCAAATTCACATTTTAAAAATACCATTCTTGCTGCTGTGTAGATGATAATGAGGAAAAGGGCAACAGTGAAAAGGTAGATTAAATCAGCAATACTGTAGCAGATGATGCAAAGGAGATCATGTCATGATTCAGAGTTGTGGCATTGACCAAGCTTTGGCAATGGCAAGGGAATAACAGCTACAGTGACTGTAACAGTGAGTTTTAGAGACTATAATGAAATACCTGACAGAGAAACTGCTTATTTTAAATGAAGGTTGCTTAGTTCAACACTACAACAACTCAACGTCAGAATGGTATGTCACCAGTTCTGTGCCAAAGGCCATTCCTTGGCTGAGTCTATCACCTCATGATAGATAGCAGTGGACAGAATGCATGCTGGAGCTATCACTCACATATGGAACCATGACTCAGAGATAGTTGGGTAGAGCCAGGCTTGTTCTTATCAAGTCTTCAAGGGAAACATTTTCAAGAGAAACTCTTTCTGACAGCATATCTAGGTGAACCAAAGACCAATTGTAGATCTACTCCTTCTAGGATCCACAGCAACTCTCATAGTGCCCTATCCCCAGCAGACCAAGAATCTGATCACTCAAATCCTTCTGTAGATAACAGCCATTACTAGCAATTTACCCTTGGTGAGAATTTATTATGTGTCTGATCCTGGACATTTCAGCGTGTGCTAGTATACCTAGATGTGGTTTGAATAAGAACATCTTCCCATAGGATAATATTTTTGAATACTTCATCTTTGGTGGTGGTGCTGTTTGTGGAGCCTATGATACCTTTAGGAGATAAAGCCTTGATAGATGATAGACATCACAGGGGATAGCTTTCAGGGTTTACATCTCCTTCTGCTTCTTGCTGTGGGTGAAGATTTGATCAGCCAGCTACCTGTTCTCCCAGCACACCAAGCTTTCCCACTCATTATGAACTCAGGCCTCAGGAACCAAGAGCCGAAATAAATTATTTCTTTTATACATTGATTTTGGTCATAGTATTCACCATGGGAATGAAGAAGTAATCAATACCCACAGAGACGCCATATGGAGATGCTTTCACTTGCTTCAGGAATCATACTGACTGTCCAGGATAAGCACGCAGTTGAGTTGACTATGGGAACTGGGAGAGGATGAGGCTCAACAATGACTTCAGGCTGAGTATTATTATTACGAAGGTTATTATATGGGCTGGCCACACAGCTCTGCAGTAAAGCTTTTACCTAACTAGTACGAGACAGTCCTTGTGGTTATAAAAAGCCAGTGTGCATATGTGGCATCCGTGTGTGTGTGTGTGTGTGTGTGTGTGTGTGTGTGTGTGTGTGTGTTGGTTGTTTTATGGCTACATGAGAACACAGTAATTAAAGCTCTGAATGTCAAGAGCAGGAAGGCAGTGGGGAGGATCTATCCTAAGGAAAACCAGCATTCTGTGAACACCACACCTAACAGAGGAAGCAGAAAGTCAAGGATCTGGGAACCCTTTGAGGTGAAAACCAAGCCACAGGTATGTGTAGAGTCTGTGCTTAGAGATCACTGTCACTAAGATGTCAACAGAACTGAGCATTGAGGAGTGTCTGCATTAGAAACAGGAGCAGTGGTGATATAGAATTAATATAAACAATGTTGAGGGTGAGTGTTAGAATACACTGCATCTGAACTGTCCAATGAACTATAGAAATAAAAGGCAGTTTGAAAGTCCTATAACAAGAAGAAGCAAAGTCATCCAGGAGGAATAGACAACAGGAAATAATCAAATTGAGAGCTGAAATCAATAAAAAAGAAACAAAGAGAACAATACAAAGAATCAATGAAACAAAGGGTTGGTTCTTTGAGGAAATCAACAAGGTAGACAAGCCCTTATCCAAACTACCAAAAGACAGAGAGAGAGAGCATCCAAATTAGCAAAATCAGAAATGAAAAGGGAGACATAATAACTAACATTGAGGAAATCGAGAGAACCATCATGTCATACTTCAAAACCTGTACTCCACAAAACTGGAAAATCTAAAAGAAATGGATAATTTTCTAGAGAGGTACCACAAACCTAAGTTAAATCAAGACCAGATAAACTATTTAAATAAACCAATAACCCCTGAAGAAATAGAAACAGTCATTAAAAGTCTCCCAACCAAAAAAAAAAAAAAAAAAAAAAAACCAGGACCAGATGGCAGATGGTTTCAATGAATGTAGAATTCTACCAGATCTTCAATGAATAGCTAATACCAATACTCTTCAAATTGTTACACACAATAGAAACAGATGAAACATTACCAAATACTTTTTATGAGGCTACAGTTCCCCTAATACCCAAACCACACAAAGATGCAACAAAGAAAAAGAACTACAGACCAATCTCCCTCATGAACATTGATGCAAAAATACTCAATAAAATATTGGCAAACAGACTCCAAGAACACATCAAAACAATTATCCACCATGATCAAGTAGGCTTCATCCCAGGGATACAAGGGTGGTTCAACATATGAAAGTCTATCAATGTAATACACCATATAAACAAACTGAAAGAAAAAAAAACACATGAATCATCTCACTAGATGCTGAAAAAGCCTTTGGCAAAATCCACCACCCCTTCATGATAAAGGTCTTGGAGAAATCATGAACTCAGGGAACATCTTCAACAAATGGTGCTGGCATAACTGGATGTCAACATGTAGAAGACTGCAAATACATCCATATCTGTCACAGTGCACAAAACTTAAGTCCAAGTGGATCAAAGACCTCAACATAAATCCAGTTACTCTGAACCTGATAGAAGAGAAAGTAGGAAGTAGTCTTGAATTCATTGATACCAGATATCCCTTCCTAAATATAACACCACTAGCACAGACACTTAGAGAAACAATTAATAAATGGGACCTCTTGAAACTGAGAAGCTTTTGTACGGCAAAGGACATGGTCAACAAGACAAAACGACAGCCTACAGAATGGGAAAAGGTCTTCACCAACCCCACATCTGCCAGAGGGCTGATATCCAGAACATATAAAGAACTCAAGAAATTAGACATCAAAATACCCAACAGTCCAAGTAAAAAAATGGGCTATAGAGCTAAACAGAGAATTCTCAACAGAAGAAGCTCAAATGGCTGAAAGACATTTAAGGAATTGCTCAATATCCTTATTTATCAGGGAAATGCAAATCAAAACGACTCTGAGATACCACCTTACACCCATCAGAATGCATAAGATAAAAAACACTGAAGACAGCCTATGTTGGAGAGGATGCAAAGCAAGGGGAACACTCCTACACTGTTGGTGGGAATACAAACTTATACAGCCACTTTGGAAATCAATATGGCACTTTCTTAGAAAATCGGGAATCAGCCTCCCCCAAGACCCAGCTATACCACTCTTAGGCATATACCTAAGGAATGCTCAATCATACCACAAGGACACATGCTCAACTATGTTCATAGCAGCATTATTTGTAATAGCCAGAAACTGGAAACAACCTAGATGTCCTTCAGCTGAAGAATGGATAAGCAAAATGTGGTACATATACACAATGGAGTACTACTCAGCAGAGCAAAACAATGACATCATGAAATTTGCAGGCAAATGGATGGAACTAGAAAAAATCATACTGAGTGAGGTAACCCAGACTCAGAAAGACAAACATGATATGTACTCACTCATAAATGGATACTAGATGTAAAGCAAAGGATAACCAGATTGCAACTCACAGCTCCAGGGAGGCTTCCTAGTAAAGAGGACCCTAAGAAAGACACAGGGATCACCCAACGACAGAAAAATGGATCAGATCTACATGAGTAACCTGGGGGTGGGGGTGGGGTAATGGAGGGCAAGGGTTGGTGGAAAGAGAGCTTAGGGAAGTGGGAGGTCTCATCTGGATCAGGAACAGAGAGGGAGAACAAGGAAAGAGAGACCATGATGAATGAAGACCCCAGGGGAATAGGAAGAAGCAGAGTGCTAGAGAGGTCCCAAGAAATCCACAAAGATACCTCCACTGTAGACTACTGGCAATGATTGAGAGAGTGCCTGAGCTGACCTGCTCTGGTGATCAGATGGCGGAACACCCTGGCTATCATGATAGAACTCTCATCCAGTGTCTGATGGAAGCGGATGCAGAGATCCATGACTGAGACCCAGGTGGAGCTCCGGGAGTCCAGTTGGGGAGAGAGAGGAGAGATTGTATGAGTGAGAGGTATTGAGACCATGATTGGAAAAAACACAGGGACATATAGCCAATCTAGTGGAAACGCATGAACTGTGAATCAATGGCTGAGGAGCCCCCATGAAACTAGATCAGGCCCTCTGGATAAGTGAGACAGTTGATTAGCTTGAATTGTTTGAGAGGTCCCCAGGCAGTGGAGCCAGGACCTGTCCTTGGTGCATGGGCTGGCTTTTTGGAGCCTGGGGCCTATGCTGGGACACTTTGCTCAGCCTTGGTGTAGGGAGGAGGGGACTGGACCTGCCTAGTCTGAGTCTACCAGGCTGGGCTGACTCCCCAGGCAAGACCTTGCCTTGGAGAGGTGGGAATGGGGGGGGGTAGACTGGGGGGAAGGCTGGGGAGTGGGAGGAGGGAGGATGGGGGAATCCATGGCAGATATGTGAAATTAAGTTAATTATAAAATAAAAAGAAAAGGCAGTTCATGCAAAAACACTGACAAAACAGTCAGTGCTTGTTTTTAAATATTCTATAAATAATACAAAACATGGGAAGTGTTGACGAATAGTGAGACTGGGTGATATGGTTGATTTGAGCAGTGAGAAGATACAGAATAGTCGATAGGAAACATTTTAGTAAATTATTACTGAAGAAATGTGAGGGCTTCTGAAGATTCTTATGTGGACTTCCAGTGTGGAACCAGACATTTATGTTGGCCTGGATTTTCCATATAAGATTTAGTCTCATGACTTTGGCAGTATAGAATCCAAATTAATTCTGAGAACAATGTTTCTGATTCTTTTTATAAGAGACTAACTGGCATAAATAAGAATGTTGAATGGATTTCATGACTTTGGTAAAGTGCATGGTATTCAGTTAATAACAAAAAACATGATGCAGATAGAGAGTAGCATGGTACAACAGTGTTCAAGTAAAAAGCATTGATCAAAACTGTGAGATGGAAGAATTTGGAGGCCAGCTCAGGTGCCCTCTCCACTATTGCTAGTAGTCTAATCTGGGGTCATCCTTGTAGATTCTTGGGAATTTCTCTAGCACCAAGTTTCTCCATTACCCTGGTAATCAGAACAGTGAATACCCTAACTGTCATCATAGAGCCTTCATCCAGTAACTGATGGAAATAGATGCAAAGATTCACAACCAAGCACCAAGCCTAGCTACTGGAGTCCAGTGAAAGAGAGGGAAGAGGGATTCTATGAGCAAAGGGCATCAAAATCATGATGGGGACATCTACAGAGACAACCAAACTAAACTAGTGGGAGCTCATAAACTTTACACCAACAGTTGTGGAGCCTGCATTGGACTGGACTAGGCCCTCTGCATAAGTGAGACAGTTGTGTATCTGGGTCTGTTTGAGGGGCCCCTGGCAGTGTGATCAGGATCTATCCCTGGTGCATGAGCTGGCTTTCTGGATCCCATTACCTATGGTCAGACACCTTGCTCACCCTTGACGCAAGGGGAAGGGTCTTGCCTTCCTGCCTCAACTGAATACACCAGGCTTAGCTGTCCCCCCACGGGAGAACTTACCCTTTTGGAGGAAAGGATGAGGGGTGGGGGATGGCAGGGGTGGGGAAGTGGGAGGAAGGATGAGAGGGAGATCTGTGGTTGGTATGTAAAATGAATAAAATATTAAAAATAATGAATTTGAAGGCATTTTTTATTATACAAATAAGATCAAAGTATGAACAGCATCTGAAGGTAAGATGAAGGAAATTGCACCACGGAGTCAATAAGCAGTCCACTTGGCCATTTCTCACTTCTGTCTGTAAGGAGGTCTGAAGATGTCAGCATTTCCAGGAATCGTTTGGTTTTCACAAAATGGTTGCTTCTTGTTCTGGTTCAGCCTTGCCCCCATGGATAGTTAGCCTCATCTGCTGAGGTATGGGTGGCTCCTGTACTGACAGGGATTGTGTGTCCTGGAAGCCAAGGTGATTGAAGGGTCAAGTCTGTGACTTATTCCTGTGCTTTCTACCTAAGTAAAGACTTTTGTGGGAAATGGAAGCAACACTGTCAGGCTTCCATCCTGTTTGTAGTTGCCCTTTAGCTCCAAGTAAAACATCAGAGTTCTAAATGTTTATTTCCATTTAACTTGAGATTGTTTATCACAAAAGCAAAACCAAATAATGCCATTTCTGTTTCTGAACATAATACAACAGCAGGGACAAGGCTGGTAATCCCCCGATGACCTCAATGTCATGATTGTCAGAGCATGGGATAGTAGGTCTGAAGGCGCTGGAGATCAGGGGGCAGGTGATTACAATCCCTGAGAGGGAGAAACATCAGAGCATTTTTCAGACCCCAAGGCAGGGGTAAAGGATCTGGGGAGAGTGTGACATTCTGAGTACAGATGTCAAAGCTGAGATGCCAGTGTATCCAAGGTTGCTAGGATTTGCATGATGCTGTAAGAAAGGGGTCGAGCTGAACAGAAGAAACATGCTGTATGTTTGTGGGGGTCCATCTTAGGAATTCAACTGATACTGTGGGATGATACATGTGTGTGAAGAAATTAAGTGGAGAAAGAGACTCAACAAATAAAATAGTGCTTGATCTCGGCTGGGGCCTAGAGAAGTGCCTCTGCCCAATAGCGAGACTGAACAAACTTGCATGCCAATCATCACAAGGGATAAAAATCAGGATGAGCTTTACTAAGAAGCAGGAAATAATGGCTTAGTCTTAACACTACTCTGTCCTTACTGAATGAAATGTAAATGCAGTATGTGAAGAGATCAAACTCCTCCAAGTGACCTAAATGAATTTCAGAAATAAGGTCCAACACATTCATAGAAATGTAAAAATGTCCAGCCCAATAGAAGGTAAAATTCAGTATCTGGTGTGCACTGAAATCATTAGGTAAAAACACAAACAGATGGCTAACCGAGAACTGATATGGACACTAGGATCAGTGAATGTAATCTGTTTGTTTGTTTTTAAAGCTGATAAAATTCTAACATTAAGCAAAAAATAAAATATATTAAGTAGTGTAGCAGAATCTCAAAGAGTCTTATTAATAAAATCAAACCTGGAGCCAAGTATTGGGGTGAACACTGGAAGATCAGAGAGGCAGAACAAGCCACAGCTAACCTCACCTGGCCAACTTCTCAGCTGATCTTGTTTCCTCAGACTGGAAGCCTCTGTGTCCTCATATCCGAATGGCTCTCAGCTGAACTGTGCTGCTCAAAACCTAAAAGCTTAACCAGCCAAGTGCTTAGCCAGCCAAATGCTTCTAGTTTCTGGTCTCCACGCCTTATATATCTTTGTTTTTGCCATCACTCCCTGGGATTAAAGGCATGAGTCACCATGCTTGGCTGTTTCCTTGAACAGATGGATTTCTGTCTCTGAAATGCTAGGATTAAAGGTGTGTGCTACCACTGCCTATCCTCTATGTTTAATATTGTGGCTGTCCTGTTCTCTGACCCCAGATAAGTTTATTAGGGTGCATAATATTTTGGGGAATACAATACCACCACATTTCCCCTTTTTTGTCTAAAATTTAAAAAAGTTTATAACTAATACAAGAAAAAGTATATAAAATAAGTATATATAATATACACAGTCAAGATTACATTAACGATGTCTAGTCCATTAACATTTGACAGATTCAGACAAAAAACTCCATTAATATATAACAATGTCCAGTCCAGTAACATTTGATAAACTCAGACAAAAACTTTTTGATTATTCATCCTATTTAAAACAAGTAGTTCCTTTTTAAAAGTATTTTTCTTTTCATAATAGATTCAGTAATCTACCTTTTGTCATTTTTATATCTTCCCCTTTTTCTTTTTAGAGTATATTCAGTGATCCTATTATATCTTTATCTTTTTTCTCAGAGTAGATTCATATCTATATTCTCTTTTTTCTTTTTTAAACAAAAACTCTGAATCTAATGTCCTTGTTCAGCTTTTTTCCTGACCATTAACAATTAACAACCTGTAACTATCATAAACAATGACAATATCCATAACTTATTAAATGACTGAAAACTACCCACCCCACTTCTTGGGAATATGGGTGTCTTTTTCTTAAAATTAATTCCTCTTTTTAGGGTGAAGGCATCTTTAGGGGATTCTGAAAAGAAAATTTTTGGGTTAATTGTCAAGTCCTGTATCATTTGTCCAGTCGCTGCATAATGAGAAAGTGCAGGGCTTGTTTCAAGTCCTTGTTCAAGTAGTCTGTCAGGCTGGATCATCTCAGCTAGTCATCTTGAAATTGTCCTGAGCAGTTTGTAGTCCAAAGCTGATCTTATCGTGGTGTTAATGGCTTTACCATAGTCCACATGGATTCATCTTTTTTGGGTCCCATCATCCTTTTGAAGATTTCAAAGTCGCTGTTAGGCGTGGTCATGGTTCCCTGCAGACATTTTTTTTTTGTGGGGGGGGTGCCTCCTCTGTGGTTTGGAGCAATCACAGGCTGATAAATGTCTGTCTCTTGGAACCATGAACGTTCTTCCCTAGAAGAGAAAATCTTCACAGCAATTTCTCCCCACCATTTTGTCTTGCCAAACTTTTCCAAACTGACCTTTGCCAATGCTTTCTTGTAACACAATGGTCCTGGCAATTCTTCTCTGAACAAGCAGCAGTAAACTTTTCATCCCATGTAACAGTATCACCGTAGTCACCAACACGATGAGGAGCAGCTTGAAGCTCAGAGCAGAAGCCACTACCTCCATGGTCCTCCTGCCACTGTTTTTGGCTTGGCCCTGGCCACAGCTTCTCCTTAGCAAGCCTCCCAGGCTGGCCTTAAACTCAGGATCCTCCTGCTTCTGCCTCCTTTAGTAAATCCTACTGGCGTGCGCCACCACAACTGGCAATGTGTAGCTCAGGTGTGAGCTGGGGCCCGAAAGGCCACAGGCAAGCAGCTTTTTCATGAATTTGTACCATGAACATTGGGTACCAGATGTAGCAGAATCTTAAAAGGTCTTATTAATAAAATCAAACCTGGAGCCAAGTATTGGGGTGAACACTAGAAGATCAGAGAGACAGAACAAGCCACAGCTAGCCTCACCTGGCCAACTTCTCAGCTGATCTTGTTTCCTCAGACTGGAAGCCTCTGTGTCCTCATATCCAAATGGCTCTCAGCTGAACTGTGCTGCTCAAAACCTAAAAGCTTAACCAGCCAAATGCTTCTATTTTCTGGTCTCCATGCCTTTTATATCTTTCTGTTTTTGCCATCACTCCCTGGGATTAAAGGCTGGCTTTCTGGGATTAAAGGCGTGAGTCACCATGCTTGACTGTTTCCTTGAACAGATGGATTTCTGCCTCTGGAATGCTAGGATTAAAGGTGTGTGCTACCACTGTCTATCCTCTATGTTTAATATTGTGGCTGTCCTGTTCTCTGACCCCAGATAAGTTTATTAGGGTGCACAATATTTTGGGGAACAAAATACCACCACAAAATAGCACTATTTAGACAAGCATTTCAATGTGTGAGCTGAAGAATACATATGATATGAAAGGTGTATTCCACATTAAGGAAAAGCTAGCATGTAATGGTAACTATATAAAAGTCAACACACATAAAAGAATATAGATTTATATGATATAAAACATTATTTTCAACTTTGAGGACAATTATAAACCTATATGCACACAGTCATTCCCAAGCACACATAGAAAGAAACAAAAAATACTGAGACACAATATACTTTTCAAAAGTGGAGATCAAGAAAACGTTTCACACAGACCCACATCAGATTGATCCATCACAGATGAAGGAAAAGTCAGGGTCAGGTTTTCAGCTCATGTTTCACCAGAAGCAAGAAAAGGGAGAGGTTGGGGTGGGGATATGAAAGCTTTAATGTATGGGGGGGGGATATAACCTAGAATTTTAAGTTGAGGGGAATATCTCACATAACAAAATAAAATGTAAAATAAAGAAATAAAAACGTTTGTGACCCCAGAAAATCAAGAGGACCTGTCACGGACAGGTATGCTGCATGGTAGTAATGTAAAGGCAGTTCTTCAAGTACGGAGAAAACACAGCAAAGGAAACCCCTGGACACAGAGAGAAGTGTAATTCATAGATCTCCAAGGCAGAGAAGTGATCGTAAGGAAATATATTGTAAGTGTTTCCAAACCTTCAGCAGGAGGATACACTTGCAAGCAAAGGTACTGTAACGTTAAGCGAGACAGGAATGCTTCATATCCTGACACTGTCACTCAGAGAACAGGTGAGTTTCAACTAATCAAAAAAAAAAAAAGAAAGCCAAAATTAAGTGAAGAAATAGACAGCTGAGAAGAAAGAAGGAAAACAGAAAACTATGTGTAGATATTACTACTGCACAGTGACTTAAACCTAGTCAAATTCAAATCATCCTGTTTAATATGAAGCTTCAAAACACCTCAATTGAAATGCTACTATTACCAGATTGCATGTGAAAGATGAAAATAACTATCAACTTCATATGAAAAATGTTTAAATATAAACATACAAGTAAATTATAAAGAAATGTTACCCCATGCTTATAAACCGCAGAGCAAAGCTGAGTCCCCATTACCAGCATTCAGTAGGGTAAGTCTAGACCAGAAACTGCTGTCTGGTTGTGGTAAACAGATGAGAACTCTCCAGAAATATGTCCACTCTAATCCCAGTATTGGGAAAACATCTTTCTTGTACATTTCTCATTTGGAAAGTTGAGGAGCATTGTGTATATATATGAGCATGTGTGTGCGTGCGCGCGCGCACACGTGCGCGCACATGCACACACAGAAGGCCAGAGGTCAACATGGAATGTACTTCCACAATTAATTTAAATTAAATTCGGTAAGAGAAGCTTACTTGATTCATAACCTTCTAAATAAGGACTTATTTGCCTAGAACCATGCAAAAATTTACCCAGCAAGAGGAAGCTCATTCAAATATTCATAATACTTAGAAGGCAGCATATTTTCCTTCTGTGACTGATCCCATTATTGTGACTAAGTTATCTTGTAGAATCTGATTCTATAAATGAATCTCAACAAACTAGAATGAATGGTTTTTATCTTTTTTTATTTTCCAGTATTATTCTTCAATGGTTGAAGGTTATTTCTCATATATAAAGTGATATGGAATATTTGGTAGTTGGCTCTCCGTCTTGTAAAGCTGTTAACTTATACACACTTCGTTGGTACTAGAACAAAACCAAGATCCTTTGAAAAACCTCAGTTGACACTTCCAAGACAGTGTGAGATTCTCATACACTTTCTAATAATAAATCTTCTAATTTTCCCTCAAAACATCTTCTAATTAGCTCACGAAATCCTTCTTTTATGTTTTAATCTCCCTTTGTCTACAAGTATCGCTTAACCTCTGGATGCCTGTAGCCATCTGTGGTAAATTCAGGCAGCCCACCACACATGTGCTAAAGCATCCTTGGTTGTTTGAGTGTCCACAAAAATGTAATACATGACTGTTCTGGCCTTTCTCTGCCCTTCTGACTTCTGAGATACTTAACATCCATGTTTCTTTCCTGTGTTCCACCCCAGATGTTAACATGCTCACCTACTTCTAATAAAAATAGTCATGCCAGTCAAATCTAGGCTTTCAGTATTGCGATCTGTAGTCTTCAAGCTCCTTTGTTTTGATTCATTTATTCAGATTTCTACCATCAACATTTCTAGAATCACACCAAGTATTGGTGTGGACTTTTCACTTGTGTCCTTCCCTCACTCTTACCCAGGAATAACTCCTAATTCAGAGCCACACTCACTCACTCACCCCTTTTCAAATCTCTTACCTTGTTTCTCTCAGATTCACCTGGATGCACCGAGTCTTAATTAGTTCCAAATAGTATCATATTCAGCACCTGGTTCTTAGCTATTGAATAAATCATACAACATGCTGATTTATGATGTTTAAAATGTCTAACACAAAGTCATAAATAGACATTCAGTATAACAGAGCCTCATGCAATATTTGTTTATCAAATTCAATTTTGCAGTGACAGCAACAATATTTGTGCTCTTCTCAAAAGATCAATACCAATCTCCTTCTTCAGCTAACAAACTCTCCTTCATGTTTTCTGATTTTAATTATTATCAGTAACAATTACCACAGCCCGCACTTCTGCCTTTTCACTAATCATATCATTAACCAGCTCAAAGCACTCCCTGACTGTCCTGTGTTAGAATCGATGCAGCCTGCCTAGGATCTTACATGACATTGCCTGATCCGGCTCCCGCCTATGCCCTAACCCATTTCTTTCTGTTTCTCTAGTGTTAACTCTGCTTTGGCTACACATGCATCACTTATGTTTATGAGGCTTTGCTGCTCTCACTTGATTTACAGCCTTCAACATAAAGACCTATTTATTGTCTGTAATCATGCAAGAATATGTTTGCTCTAGTACCTCCTAAAAAGTTATGAATTTGAAAAACTTGGATATTTTCAATTTTCATGATAATTATTTTTGTTCATTCTTAGATTATCAGTCTTTTGCCATGGTACTGCTCTTTATATTTTTATCTTTGGGGTGCACCTGTAGTAATGTTTTCTAGCTTCTCTGTTTTTTATTTTAGCAAGATGTTCTAAGTACAGTCCAGCCATTGGCTCAGTCATTTACTTGGGGATACACATTTTCTTCTTAGGCAGGAATCTATAACAGATGCCTAAACCATGTGATGAGCCTCCTTCTTGGTAAGATGGCAATAATTTTTTTTTTGTATCTTTTCATGATCACACTCAAAGTGATCACACGCTGTCTCCCTCTGAAGAGGACTTCTCAAGAAACTTTGTGGACTATGGTTCTTGGTTTTATTCAGAACCAACTCAGAAATCACCTCCAAAATACTCTCCAGATTAGCAGAACTAAACTATCTGCTTCCCATTTATTTATACCTGGGTCCTGCCTTCCGTATTAAAAAAAAATAAACCCTCTCAAATATTTGTTGCCTATATTTATTTCTTGTGCCTCTTCAGTAGAACACAGGTGGAGAATACAACCTGTTCTTCAGGATTTCCTTAGGAAGAGAGGGGTAGCTAGCCCTTCACATTCTCCTTTAATTCAAAGACTGAGAAAAACTCACCATAGGTCATGCTTTCACTGTGGACTGTATTTCTTTTCATATCCCATTTCACAACAGATTTTGCAATCCTGTGGCAGATACCTTGTTAGTGAAAAACACAAACTACCATCCTGTGCATTGTCATCTCTCATCCATTCTTACTGTGTCTTGAGTGGGCCTTGAGGTGTTTCATAATGCACATTTGGACAGTCCTCCAACATGGCTTCCACCATGGCAGTATTCATAAAGAATGTTTGGGAAGAATAGCTACAGAGTATGCACCCTAAAGAGACAGAAATTAAAATAGTAAGCCATCACTGATGAACTCAAAGGCAGCAACCTTTTGAGACTGAATAAAAAACCTACTAAGGGAATGTGATCCATAGACATGATCCTGAGGCAGGAGAATGACAACAGGCTTTCACTATGACATTTTGCTGGTAAGAATGAATTTTGATTGGGGGTGGGAAGTAAATGTATTTGGATTCTTCTATAATGTAAAAAGAAAAAATCCTAGCTCAAGAAAAAAATGTATTAAAATGTGTATAAATATCAGACTATAAATCTAACAAGATAAAAATTTCTAAACTTTAAAAATATTTTTTCAGTTTATTTAACCTGCAGCTCAGTGATTATTCTTTTTCATTCATTTTTGTTTTGTTCTAAATTCCTTTAAACCTCTTAAGGAGGCTTTTGTCTATATGTGGAGGATGAGTGACAGTATTTTACCCTGTAGGTGTGTCCCCTAATTCTTCCTGCCTTCATCTGTCCAATCATCCATCCGTCCATCCACCCATCTATCCATCCAGCCATCTGTCCAACCATCTATTAATTCCTTTTACTTTTGTTTTGACTTTTAATTTATGACATTTAGTGTCAGAGTTTTCCATGCCTGGTTTATCTTAAGTCTCTAATTTGTGGTTTACATATATTATGATGTTTATTTTTTTCTTAAACACATAAAAACAGTTGTGTAGCTTGCTATGTTTGAGGGAGGGGCCTGGTAGTAGGATCAGAATCCATCCCTGGTTTATGGGGGGGGGTGGAGCCCATTACCTATGATGGGATACCTTGTGCAGCCTTGAGGCAGGGGGAAGGGCTTGGACTTGCCTCTACTGGATGTGCTTCCCCATGGGGGGCCTTCCCTTCTTGAGGGTGGGAATCGAGGGTGGGTTGGGAAGGGGACGCTGTGGGGGGCGGGAGGAGGGAAGAGGGGGATCTTTGATTGGTGTATAAGATGAAAAATTTTCCTTAGTAAAAAAAAAAAAAAAAAACGTAATAACTATGAGGGAGTTCATTCTAATGTTCTCAAATCAAATTCATCTCAATAATCCCCACTCAAGAAGAAAAACAATTCCTGCTTGATACTAGAAACCTAGCCAACTACTCATGGACTATGAAGTCATGGATCTTGGAAGATCAATACTTTACTAAACCAGCATAATCCTTAACAACATTCTAAGAATCAGTCTTTATACACAAGACCTCAACACTACACAAAGAACTATAGGCAACTGAGAAATGCTCATAGTGGGAGAAATAGTTTCCCCCAGGGAAGATCGAACCAATTGGTTATTCAATACCAAATAACCAGCACTGAAGGTATACATACAAGTAACTCTCACACACACACACACACACACACACACACACACACACACACGCATGTGCACATGTATATACATATGTGTGTATACAATTAAGAGAAGAAAAAAGAGACCATGAATTTGAAAGAAAGAAGAAGAAATGATGTGTATATGGGAGGGTTTAGAAGGAGGAAAAAGAAAAAAAATTATGTAATTATATTATAATTTCAAAATTAGAAAATAAAATAAAAGTGATCTCAATATTCTGTCTACTCTTGCAAGACTCCCGAAAGTTACCTGCATCCTTCTCCTGTTTCTCAGGTAAACACACAAAGGCTTACATTATTTTTAAAGTATGGTCATGGCAGACTTCCTGCTAGCTAGCTCTTATATCTTAAATTAACCAATTTCTAATAATCTATGTTTTGCCACATTTTCTGTGGCTTTACCTACGTCCCATTACATGTTGCTCCTTGAGTGGTTGGCTGGTGTCTCTTGACTCAGCCTTCCTCTTCCCAGAATTCTCCTTGTCTGTTTATCTCACTTATATTTCCTGCCTGGCTACTGGCCAATCAGCATTTTATTTATCAACCAACGGGAACAACACATTTACAGCATGCAGAGCACCATCACCCATCAATATTCACATATGCATCAATTTATATGTTAAAGTTAAAGCAATGAGTGTAGATACCTTACCTATAGACTTCCATTAATGCAATTTAACTTGTGTTTCTACAACAAAGTGCCAGACTTCTCAGGGCTCCTGGAAAGGAACTGAAATTTATTTCTGATAGCCATGGAGAGGGTGACCATGGTCACAGGTCAGCTTCTAGTTGCCTTTCAATGTGCCTCCTCATTGTGTTCTGGGTGATGGAGAGACTACTGGTAGGATGTCCTAATGTCAGTTTCCATTGATGAGACTTCCCTTCTCACACACAACCTAAATGACTTCCCAAACATCCAGCCCCCATCATATCCCTTTGGAAATTACAATTTGGCAGCACACGGATTTTATAGCATGAGGATTTTAGGAAAGAGAAGCACTTGAATGTACTTCATTCCACTTATACATGTAAGTGATGATAAGAACATGAATGAGCCAAAAACTACCATCTTCCAGGCTTTTTTCTTTTTCATTTCTAGAGATAAGACATGTTCAGGAATTTTAATGCAAGGGTCATTATGCTAAAAAATCTACTGATGCCTTCTCAAAATGTCTTTCCAGGTTCTAAGCCAATTGTGGTGGTGTCTCTAATGTGTGCCATGGCAATCTGGTTCTTTGCTCCATAGCAGTGGAGTGCACGTATTTTTTATTTTATTCTGATTTTCATTTGTCAGACTATGGGCAGCTTAAACTAGTCTTTTGCCCCTTAAAATTCTCACTTGTAGGTCTGACACTTTTCCAGCATGTCAGTAGACCACTGGGCATACAATCAAGTATGCTTAACTATATCTTGCAAGCGTTTACCAGCTTTAAGTTGGGAGATACAATTTAGATTATAATGCTTATCAAGGAAATACATTTTTATTTTAGTTTTTTACATATACCATTATGCACCCCAAGCTGGCTTTAAATTCAAATCTTTCTGTTTTACCTCCCTAGTGTTGAGATAATAGGTTACATATCATCCTGCCCTTCAATTTTTTTTTAATTCCCAAGTTATTCCTCCCCCCACTCCTGGCTTGCATGTCATCATGCTGAAGGTGGTCAGATACAAGCAACAGAAGCTAGCAAATCCATTTCTTCTCATTGGCAAATTAATGGAGTTTACCTCTTTCTGAGACAAGAATGCTACTATGACATTAAGAAACTATACATTCTGAGACAGAAAGTCTTCCTTTATGTATTTCTGTGAGGAGTGGTTGGTGTTTCATATAGAAAACTCTGATTTTATTTATCTTCTGGATTGGTATATAGTAAATGTCAGATCACACTCAGGTCATCCACTACTGAAGCACTTCTGTGTTCACAGCATTGTCTCTGACAGATTCCTTCTACTTCACTGGGGAAGTGGACACTGGGCTCAGGGGACAGTGGAGTTACAGTGGAAGTTTGCACACTCTGGCTCAAACTGCATTGGCCCTAAAATAGTGTATAAGTATTTCACTTAAATTCAATGAAGAAAATACAAACTCTTTAGATTTTTCCTCTCAAACAGGGAAATAATTCTTATATCCACAAGACAGTTGTGAATACTAAACTCAATGTAAGTAGACAAACAGTATAGAATGCAATGTGTGTGGGCACTGGGAAATTCAGCATGCTTTCCATACACGAAGGAAATGCTGGCAGTATTTAATAAAGAAGACAAAAGATGTTAATCTCATACCAATATGTATGATTGATCAGAGTGTTAGTGGACTGGAGGCAGAGAAACCATTAGGAAACTGCTATAATATTTTATCTGTGTAATAACAAGTAAAATATAAACAGAAGTAGGGGTTAGAGGAAAAGAAATAGTTCATTCATTTACTGCAGGAAAGGAGGGAACATACAACATTTCTTAGCCACTGTGGTACTAAGTGTTCACATGTGTTTGAATTTATGCTCTGAGCCACAGCAGAAGGGGAGGGGAGCCATAGCTGCAGCCCACAGGCAGTCCCTTGCCACTCTCCAGTCCCAGCTGTGTCTGCAGCCTACTGTCTGAATCTACTAACTACCCAAGGCTGTGCTGTGGCCATGCAAGGGTTCTTGGTTCATGCTCAATGGTGGTTTAAGTACACCTGGGAATTGATGCAGCTTTTTATATTCTCCGTCTAATGTTAGAGAAAGCTTGATGCTTTAAAAAGCCAAGCTGTTCCCCTCAGGCACTGTATGAGAGAATTGTGAAGATGCTCTGGGTTGCTTCCCAGAACATCCAGTGGGACAGACCCATGTCACCATGGCAGCAAGCTGCTCATCGAAACATCAGTATTGACCTTCATGCCTCTCTTCCTTGCCTCACTTCCTAGCCTCACTTCCTCATTCTTCTTTGGGTACTAAGGACTCTCCTCAACATAAGTGCCTGAAAATCTTTGTCTTTGGGTTTTATGCTGTTAAATATAATATAGTCTAAGATGTGTAAGGACAAGGGGGGAGATTTATCTCAGCTCCTGACATTAGTAACTCTGCAAGTCTCCTTGAGTGGTTCAAGTCATTGCTAATTCCTTGCATTGTATTTAAGTGTCAAACTATTTCAGTGTCTTAATATTCTAGAGCAAAACCTATATAATCTTCTCCTGTGCCTTCTCTTGAGGGTGGCACATTGTGCTGCCAAGGCACATAGTAAATACTTACTGCAAGGACAAAGTGATGATGAACTAAAAGGGCCCCTGTGACTGGAACAGTCCTGCAGCAACTGTAAGTAAGCGGGTAACCTTGTGTTCACAACTTTCTCATAGTATTCCCTTGTGACTACGTGGGTCTTTCTTCAGAAATGGACTTCCCTACTTTCTTTTGAATGTAGACAACATTATTGTGATGAGCACTTAACAACCAAAGATAACAAACACACAACAGATCCGAGGCCGGCTGAGAGCTGATTCATCATAGCCTCTCATCTGTGGCCTTTAGTGTGTATTGACAAAATCATAAGTTAAATGCCAGATTTCAAATGTAAAGCAAACCTGTTTCCTATTTCTGATTAAATAATCATTGTGTTAGGAGGTTCTGAGTGATATTTCACTCCACAGTGGCTAGTGATATGGCAGGCAGACCCTGGAACACATCCTCATTAAAACAGGAAAGCTAAGATCCTTTACACTTGAATGAAACTGGGATTCTATTCTCAGCTGAGGACACCAATGTGAACATAAAGTACATTTAGAATGAAAAACTGGCAGGAAGTGGTCCCTAAAGGGTCATTCAGTACTTTGCTCCATATGCAGCAATCTCTCAATTCATGTTTCCCCTTGCCTGATGGAGAGCTGTTGGAGGAAGCAACAATCCAGTTACTTTGAATGAAGAAGAGAGACTCCAGCCTCACATTCTCACACCTCTGTGCCACTCTTTACACGATTATTTTTTCAGACAATACAGGGCACAGTTATGCCCATATGTTAATAAAATATAAATTAAAATAAGAAGGAAAATAAGGCTGACTATGACATGTGTTTATACATAATGTTATAAGACAAACTTGTGAAATAACAATTTAATCCACTCAAAACAAGGAAGAAATAGTCTTCATTTGGAGGCTGTTTAATAGTCACAAGAAACTAATGTTGAAAATTGGAAAATTAATGAATTATCAGCTTAACTATACAGTGGGTTGAAAAATACACATTTCCATTTCCAGATTTATAGATGTAATGATGGCTTGACTTCCCCACCATGATTGACTGTGACCTGGAACTATGAGTTAGAATAAACCATTTCTCTCCTTTATCAGGCGTTTTTATTGTAGCAATGGGAAAAGGAAGTAACATAGACACTTAGGAATGGGCTATACCTTCTTTTAGGAACTCCAAAGAGAGGGTGTTGAAAGAGCTACTGTCTAGAGCTCCCTCTAAGGGAGAAGCACCAATTACCCCAGGACAAGTGACAAGCAAGCCAGGCATTAGGGCCCACAAGCTCTTCCCAGTCTCTGGGATGTTCATGCTTGCCTGAAATCAGCGGAGTGGCTGTGCCCATTCATTCTCCTATAGCAGTCATTAAGGAACTTTTGAGACTCTGCAGTGTTGCTCAGAGTGAGTGTGACTTCCCCTGAATGACAGCATAAGTGTGACTGGATGAAAGTAAATTTTCTCCTCCAGACTGCATCCAAACAGAGCAAGACAAGTGTAAAAGAAGAGAAAGCCCCTGGTGGTCTCTACAAACTTGAAGCATATTATCAAAGCTTGAGTCCATAATTGACTTCTGTTTGCCATGCCTTTAAATCCAGAACTTGTCATAGTTAGAGCTAAAGGATTTTATCTTGACAAGAGAGCATGGAAGTGAAGACTCACTTAGCAGAAATAGGAAAAGACAAAATTCTTGGTTTTATTTTTTAGCAAAATTTCTCCATTGAGGAATAACCTCTGTATTTCAATCTTCCAGATCCCTCCATTTGAAGACAGAAAATTGGGCCCTGAGCCCACATGGATGTCCTGGGTCTGAGCAGCAACCTGTGACCATGTTGGTGTCCAAGGGCTGTGCCATTGCTGATACCAAGCCAATTTGGGTGCCCAGGGCTGCCAACTGGTGTCACAGTATTGCCTGAACCAGGGCTGCAGCTGAAGGTCATGTCTGGGTCCATGGACCTACAGCAGTCAGGGTCTGAGTTGATGTCCGGGGCTCCAGCTGTCACTGAGGGCCATGTGGAGGATTGGGATCTGGTTGGCCACCTTGGACTGTGTCAGCATCCAAGGACTGTACTGTACCTGGGGCCATACTGATCTGGGTGGCCAGTACTGTCATCTGGAGCCATGGAGACCGACCTCTGGATACAGGCTATTGCCTAGGCCTATATCTGGGTCTGTGGTTCTGCAGAGGCCAGGGTCTGGGGTGGTGTCTATGCCTCCAGTTGCCACCAAGGGCTCTGTGGATGCCTGGGGTCTGACCAGCTCCCTGGGGGGCCATGCTGATCTGAGGGGCCTGAGCTGCTGCCAAAGGCCATGTTTAGATCTGTGGTCCTGCTGCAGCTGGGGTCTGTGTTAATGTCCATGGCTGGTATTAGCATAGGGATCATTGGAACCATGCTGTGCTGGCCCTGGGATGGCTAGTCTGCCCCTCACTGGACATTACAGCAGGCAAGCTGGCCCTGCCCTTCAGGGGAGAGATGGCCCTCACACAATAGGGAAAGATAGTTCCACCCCTCACCGTAGGAGTACACCTTACCTAGGAAGCACACTAGAGCTGACCCTGAGGTCAGGGAAACAGGTGAGCCATACCTGAGGGTGTGAGAGCAACAGAGCTGACCCAGGCCGCCCCCTTTGTCTGCCACGCAGTGGCATAGGCGAGGGAAAGATGTCTCCCCTCGGTCCCTTGCTATCTGTGGCAAGCACGAGAGCTGGCCTCCAAGGTCACGAGAGTCAGAGAACTAGCCTTGCCTTACACCAGCTATGGCACGCAGGAGAGAGGGCCCTGCACCCCACCTGGGCAGCACACTAGAGCTGACCCTGTTCTGGGATTCCTGAGTCAGCACTGAGGGCATGAGAGGAGAAGAGTTGAAGCCACCACCCCTAGTATGCCCCTATAACAATCAAAAAGACAGTGCTACTTCTTGCCTGGGCAAGAATAGGATAGGAGAGAGGGGACACTGTATCTGAAGGCCCTAGAGCAGAAGTATCCCACGCCTTGCTGCAGTCTGTATTGGGTGAAGGCCATGCCAAAGAGCTCCTCTGGGTAGTGAAGATAAAGGAAAGCTAGTGAGCTACCAACCCAGCTACCACCCAGGCCCAGAATCAGGGCTACGAGTTGGCCCACCCCAACATCCACTGAATCTATGGACTGTTGGAGCACGAGAAGGGGAGGAGCCTACAGATCCCAAATGGTGGGATCTCCATGACACAGGACAAGAGGATATCCAGGAGGAGCCCCAGGGGAGCCCATTATCGGTGGCGTCGCAGAAACCAGAGGCCTCAAGCCAGACAAATGATTCATGGTAATGAACTCTTGCAAGTAAAGATGGAAAGACTAAAAGGTAAATTGTGTTTCAACAGGTCACGTGACAGCTTCCACGCCAAGATTCTTCCTCTTTTGTCTGTTTGTTTTTGTTTTTACTTTTCTTTTGTTTGGTTTTTGATTTTTTTTTTTAAATTTGGTTTTCTTTTGAGGGGGAGGTTTCAAGACCAGAAGGTACATTCGAGGGGACAGGGAGATATGTGAGATTGGAATGCATGATGTGAAATTCACAAAGAATTAATAAAAGTTGAAAAAAAAAGGAAAAAGCTAAAGATCATGGGTCAGAGATCAAAGGAGCAAGTAGAGTTCCTCGATGTTTTCTGCTTCTAATTCCTGCATCAGTCCTTGCCTTGAATGCCTTCAGTGGTGGACTGTAACCTGTAAGTTGAAATAAAATTTTTCCTATAGAAGAAAATTGGGCCCTGAGAATTCCAAATGACCACCAAGTGAAGAGAAAATTAAGAATTGAAATTCAATAGTGTGATCATGACTGTATGCTGTAGTCACATAGTTAAGGTAAGGCTTGACTAGAAAGGGCCTTCAAATACCACACATGACAAATTCTCTGTGGGAGAGGGGTCTGTCTCTGATCCTTTTACTTGCTTTAGGGACCCTTTTCCTCCTTCTGGGTTGCCTAGTCCAGCCTTGATATGAGGGTATGTGCCTAGTCTTATTGTAACTTGTTATGCCATGTTTGGTTGATATCCCTGGGAGGCCTGCTGTTTTCTTAAGGGTAATAAAAAGAGGAGTAGATCTAGGGAAGACAGTAAGTATGGAGGAAGAGTTGGGAGGGGATGAGGGAGGGGAAACTGAAGTTGGAATGTAATATATGAGAGAAGAATTAATTAATTAATTAAAATTTAAAAGTTGAGAAGTATGTTACTGTGGGTGAACTTTGAGAGCATAGACCCTCATCCACTTTCAGGTCAACATATCTGCTTTCTGCTTGTGTTTGAGGATCTGATCTCTCAAGCTTCCTACTCTGCCTTTGAGCTGCCTCCCCCACCATTGATGGACTCTCCTACTGGAACCATAAGTCAAAATAAACTCTGGTTTCTGTAAGCTGCCTTAGTCATGATATTTTACCACAGCAACAGACAGGTAACCAACATAGAAATTGGTATGAGATGTGGGGTGTTGCTGTGAATAAGCTGACCATGTTTAATTTAGGAGAAATGTGGCTGACTGGCTTGCTACTCCCTGCTTACTTGATCCAATCAGCGTACTGTCATTAACACGGTGTGACATCTCATGGTTAATTAAACTATCTAGGTTTTGTCAGCTTGACAGACAACAGTCACCTGGGAAGAGGGAGCTGAAAGTGAGAAATTGCCTGTATCAGATTGTCCTACAAGCAAGTATGTGGTGCTTTTTTTGATGGATGATTGATGTATGAAAGTTCTGTCCATTGTGGGCAGTGCTCTCTCTGAACAAATGGTCCTGGTTCAAGAAAGTGAACTGAGAAATCCTTGGGAAGTAAGCCAGTATGTAGCATTCCTCCATGATCTCTACTTGAGTTTCTCCCTGTGGGCTCCTATATTGAATTCCTGCCCTGACTTCTAATAATGATGGGCTGTGACATGGAAGTAAAAGTTGAAATCTTGAAATCAACCATTTCCTCCCCTAAGTTTCTTTCTTTTCTTCTTTTTTTTTTTTTTTGGTCAGTGTTTTATCACAGCAACAAAAAAGCAAACCAGGACTCCCTATGCCTGCAGAACTCTGAACATTCAAGGGCACTGATAGAACATTAACTGTCAAATGCACCCTAAGACACATTTAGTGTGGTCTGTTCATTGAAGCTTCTGATTTTAAATACAGCAGGACCTATGAATTACAGTGCAAACCAGTATGCATCTTTAACTGATGAAAGGTCACATTACTTCATAGGAGCAGATGGAAAAATCAGAATCAGAATCTGGGAAGTCTGTAGGCTATGATCACACTGTAATGCCCTGTGTAGCATCTTGATTATTTGCTAGAAACACTTAACCAGTGGCAGGAATGACTCCTACACACTCTGTGGGTTAGCAAGGTGATAATTAAGGTGATGTTACTACCCTGACTATTTGACTAAGAAATATTAACCTTTCAGGTCATGTTTTGTCTCAATTCCCTTCAAAACAACTTTTCTCTTTGAAATAAAATCACTTGAAATCTATTATTCAGACTCTGATGTAGTTTGAATGTAATTGGCCCCCATAATCTCATAGGAACTGGCACTATTAGGAGATGTGGCTTTGTTGGAGTGGGTATGGCCTTGTTGGAGGAAGTGTGTCACTGTGGGGATGGGCTTTGAAGTTTCCTATGCTCTGGATACTGTCCAGTGTCTCAGTACACTTCATGTTGCCTACAAGATGTAGGACTCAGCTATTTTTCCAGTACCACATCTGCTTGCCTGCAGCCATGCTCCTACCATGATAATCGACTGCACCTCTGAAACGGCAAGCCGCCCCCTCAACTAAATGTTTTCTTTTATGAGAGTTGCCATGGTCATGGTATCTCTTCTCAGCAATAAAAAGTCTAACTAAGACAGACTCATGTCATTATTTTCTGCCTCACGGATAAACCAATGAACCTGAAATTTTGAGAAATCTATCCTAGATACTGACCTAAAAAAACATGAACCAGATTATGTTTTCTGCTTCCCTCTGTCCATTGGCATGGGTTCAGTGGACTTAAGTAGTGAGGCATGCTAAATAAGCCATCTGTATTTCAACCTGCATCTACCCTTCTGAGTGGCAGTGGTTTTAATACCATTAGGCATCCCAGTAATAAGCTCATCCAAGAAGAGTGTAGCTTCTGTTCCAGGGAAATTTACATTTTTAAGAGGGGCACACACAGTGAGTACAAGAAACTTCTCTAATTAAGTTCTTTGGTGGTTTGCCAGCCCTTTCTGTCTGAGATACCCATGCAAGATCACATATGAAAACACACAGCTAACAGGTGGAACTGACCCCACGGAGTTACACCAGCCAATGCTAGCAGACCCCACTCCTGTTTTCACCTACTGCAGTATGGATCACAAAGCATTTTCTATTTTAATGTTCAATGTTTCACCAGAAGCAGTTAGTATAGTCTATTGTCAACTGACTGTGGGATATGGTGACATTCATATTTATATTAAATATATGTTTCCCCAAGTACTTCAGGTACTGGTAAATTTATGTTGAGGGGAAAGCTACAGAAGATGGAATTGTTTATGGACAATTTTTAGAGTTAACTAATATGAATATGAACTTGCAGTTTGTCTAATGCTGTGTTGTGTAACATCTTATTACAGGGATCAGGGCTAAGTGTCACTCGACCCACTGACCTGTTTTTCCTTCCTTCCCTTCTTCCTTCTTTGCTACACTCTTCTTCCTTCTCCTTCTTTGCTTTCTTCTCCTTCCTCTACCCCTTTTCTCTTCCCTCCTTTTGTGTTTTCCTCACTGAATATGCACAGGAAACTCTAGTGTGAGCAATAAACACGCCAACCTTCCATGTTTTTCATTGTGATCGGTCTTTAAAAAGCAGCATTTAAAACCCAGTCTGAGGCGAGATTCATTCTTTACAGAACACTGTTTGCAGTGACAGCCTCAAATTGTGAGATTTGGCTCTGTAATTGAAATCACATGCTTCATCTCAGTTTCATTTGCATGGACTACAGGCTGTAATTAACATCAAGTATCAAGACAAGATCACATACAACAGAGTCCTGCTGCACAATCAACCACCAAAATTGAAAAAAGGCTCTCCACTACTTAGCTATGCAAGGCTTGTTCCATGCAACCACGGAGAGGTGACTGTGACAACTCATAGAACACTGATGACAAATTGGGTTGCACTGGGCTCATCACTAAGGGTTGCATTTCACAGTGACTCCTTCTTACCTGGGCAGGACCAGTTCCTGCTTTTATTGTCATCTAGACTTTGGTGATCTCTCAAAAATGCTACCACATACTCAAGGCATATAGTTAGGCAAGAAAGTCTCCAACAAAAATGTAAAAGGGATCAAATCATATTTCCATCTCTTCACTTCTGTATAACTAATTCTTGCTTAATAACTGTTCTATTATATGTAATTTTACTATGTTAAAGTTAAAACCTTTTTTTATTTAAACAGAAAAGGGGAAATCTGTAGGATAATGCTTCTGTACACTGGTTTAATAAAATGCTGATTGGCCAGTAGCCAGGCAGCAAGTATAGGCAAGATAAGCAGACAAGGAGAATTCTGGGAAGAGGAAGGCTGAGTCAGGAGACACCAGCCCACCATCCAGGGAACAGTATGTAATGGCACACAGGTAAAGCCTTGGAAAATGTGGCAACATATAGATTAACAGAAATAGGCTGAGTTTAAGTGTAAGAGCTAGTCAGTAGTAAGCCTGAGCTAATGACCGAAAAGTTATAATTAACATAAGCCTCTGTGTGTTGACTTGGGTCTGAGTGGCTGTGGACCTGGCAGAACACAGGAAAACTTTCAGCTACACTTCCGAGATGGTTTTCAAGTGCATGCTCTGGTTTGGTGAAGATCTGAGTATCTGTGAGCCTCCAAATGCATATGTCCATACCTAACTTCAAAGGTTTCGGTGCTAACAGGTGGGTGTTTGGAGGGCTGGTGAGGATAGATTAGTGATGGTATAAAGGAGGCTTGAGCAAGCCTATTCTCTCCTTACATCCAGTGCCAACAGTGGTAAGAAGCCAGCTGTGAACCAGGAAACAGCACTTTCCTGGACACCAAGCCTACTGGCACCTTTAACCTGACCCCACTTTCCTTCAAAGTGGAAAGAAATGAATTTATGACAGTTAGGAGCCATCTACTTGATTATTATAACTTTTGTCTACAGTACCCCATTTTGACAAAAAGGGACTTCCTACCTTTATAATTGTATGAAACACATTGTTGTCTTTTCTTTTATTTACTCTCACATACCACTTTCTTTTTAAATTTTATTTATTTTATTTTTGAGATTATAGTATAATTACATCATTTACCCCTCCATTACCTCCCTCCAAGCCCTTCCATATACCCCTTCCTGCAGTTTGTTTCAAATTCATGGCCTCTTTTTTCATTGTTGTTATGTGCATGCATGTATACCTATATATGTATTATATGTATATAAGTGTGTATGTATAATATAGTGCAATATATACAATACATATATTTGTGTATATACAATACATATATTTGTTTGTATATGTTAATATATGTGTATATATGTTCCTAATATGACGTATTTGCGCTGTATGTTACTAATATTTATATTTTATGTGCTTGCCATTTGATATTGAATAACTAATCAGTATCCTCTTCACTAAGGAAGATTATTTCTCTCTCATTCAGCATTTCTTATTTGCCCATAGTTCTTTGTGTAGGGTTGAGGCCTTGTGAACTTTCCTCCATCCACGGATCCTACATATACTTTACTAAACCAGAATAATTCCTAACTACATTCTAAATATTTATCATTATACCACAGATAAATGTGCTCCTCACCCCTCAAGGAAACTTCCCTTTGCAACAGGAGACCACTTTAGAAAACCATGGCCAATCAAAATGTAGAGTTTTGGACCCAGTACCGGGGATGTACGTATAAAACACTCTCACACTCAAGGCTAAATAAATACTAAGGGAAAGGGAGCAGAACAATTGTAAGAGCCAGAGGATCAGAGAGTTTTCTGTGAGACTGTGTCTCCTCAGAATGTCAGAAGCTACAGCCCTAAAGTGTCACCAACATGAGAACCCAATGTGATCTGAATAAAGATGATGCCAGTAGACACCTTTCCGTTTTGTTTACCTAGGTGTAACCACATACTTTCTTGTTTCTTATTACTTTCCTGCTGTAATTTAATCACTAAATATCTGGCACATATATGAGGATCTACTATTCCTTACCAAATAAATGCCTCTCTTCCTCCTCCATGTGATGGCCCCTCTATTACCCATACATAATTTATGTTGAGTTCATTTCAGTTATTTGTAGACCAAAAACCACAGGCTGCAGAGATGGCTCAGCACTTATGAGTACATGGTTCCATTTCAGGTGAATAGTGTCCAGTTGTTGCTAGAGTTTTTCTGCCTGGCCCACAGTCAGGACAAATCTCTGTCACCTGCCAGTCCCACAGCCACTCAGACCCAACCAAGTAAACACAGAGACTTATATTGCTTACAAACTGTATGGCCGTGGCAGGCTTCTTGCTAACTGTCCTTACATCTTAAATTAATCCATTTCTATAAATCTATACCTTGTCATGTGGCTCGTGGCTTACCGGCATCTTTACATGCTGCTTGTCCTGGCAGTGGATGGCTCCGCCCACCTCAGCTTCCCAACATGGTGGTGATATGTTTACCATCAGCTCTGGGAGCCTTCGTGGGTTTATGCATCTATCAAAGCAGCGTTTAGCCCAGAAACCTCTTTCTCTCTTTTTTTTTTTTTTTTGTACTAGCAAAGACTAAATCCACCACGCAGCTTAATGTGCCACTTGGAGATACCTCATTCTCACCATACTGCAGGTCAAACATGCATGCCAGGAACCCATCATACAGTAGCTCAAGCCCACAGGCTGCGGCTAACTTGAGAAAGACAACTAGGAAGCTGTTTTAGCTCCATTTTAGAATCTTCTTTTTACACTTTCTCAGGTTTTAAGTGGAAATTCCTGCCCCACATTGGGCGCCAAATGTAGATGTAACCAACCGTCTTATTAAATAAGAAACACAGAGTCAATGTAAAGATAAAAGCCCAAGAGGTCAGAGCTAAGAGCCTTACCCGCCTGCTGCAGCTAGCTTCTTCAGCCAAGAGACCTCTCCGAAAGAGCTACTTCCTGTCTGCTTGTCTTTAAATACACTTTCTGTTCTGCCTTCTCATTGGTTGTAAACCCAACCATGTGACTGCCTTGTCACTGCCTGTCTGTGCAGACCTCCAGACACACATTGGAGCCTGTGTCTCCAATGCTGGCTGTATCCTTGAACACACAGAGATATACCTAGCTCTGCCTACCAAGTGCTGGGATTAAAGC
>CABHPQ010155914.1:0-29314 GCA_902168405.1 Peromyscus aztecus | reverse complement strand
CATACTCTGCAGATGAAGCCAGACAGAGTTTGTATGGTGCCATGTGAATGAATTATTGAGAATGGGTAAGCTTATAGAAACACAAATCAGATTAATGGTTGTATAGGCATAGGGAAGGAAATGATAAAATGTCACTCTTTCATGAATCAGGTGTATATTTATGGAATGATGAAATTGTTCTAGAACTACACAATGTTGCTGGCTGTAAAACACTGGCTATATGCCAAATAAGACTGAGTTATACATATTTTTTGTGATTTTTTTTGAGACAGGATTTCTCTGTGTAGCTTCAGCTGTCCTGAAACTCACTCTGTAGACCAGGCTGGCCTTGAACTCAGAGATCCACCTGCTTCTGCTTTCTGAGTCCTGGGATTAAATGTTTGTGTACCACCACCGCCTAGCTAGTGATATTAAATTGTTAAAATGGTAAAATATATGAGTATTTTACATTGCCAATCAGCAAATATACACATACATGCATATGCATGGGTATGCAGAAAGAAATGAAGACAAATTGGGAATAAGAACAAATTAGCAATTCTGAGATGTAATTTATTACTATAAAACATGGAGCCATGTGTTCCACACCTGCTTAGCATGGGCAAGAAGGGAAGCTTAGTAGTTATCAATGATAAAAAGAAAGAAATCTTTTGAAGAGTAAGTATCCCCAGAAAAGGATTTGTCATTGTGTATAAAATAGACCTATAAAATGAAACACTGGTATGGTCACTTTGTGTGGCTATTGGTGAGACATGTTATTCATCAGGCCAGAGTGTGCTCACCTTTACCCACCTGGAATGAGAACTGTGCTCTGTATCTCCCCTTGTGAATTCCTGTTTCTTTGTAACCTTGCCTAGGTTTGTCCCAAGCCAAAACCTGACTCCTGCAGGTTTTAATCCCTAGCCTCTTGGCTAATTTTCAGTAATGGAATTAAGGTTTCTAAATGAGTTAGTTGTTCCTTGAGAAAAGGTTACAGCATCCTCATGTAAATAAACAATCAATTTGTGACTTGAAGTTTACAAGATCTTTTCCTCGCCTAATCAAATTGTTTTTTATTCTGTGGCTTTTCGACTACACCACAGAGACGATCCTAGATGACAGTTGCAAGAGAAAACACAGTTAATAATAGACCACGATTGACTAAGGGTCAAGTTCAACTGGGAATGTTATTTTTAAATTAGTAAAATACAAGTTCTTGAACCTCACACAATGCTTCCTTCCCTATCCTATTTGTGTTGAGAGCTGGAGTACTATGGTTCACAGACTCAGACAATGAGGCATTCAATGAATCCTTGTAGTTCCCGTCTCTGGTTATTTAGTGTTTTCATTTATTTACCCATCCATATATTCCTTACCGAGTGTTTGTCAGCATGAAATCACAAACTAACTGGGAAAACATAGGAATAAGGAAAACACTGCCTTCCAAAAACTTAGATATTATTGGAAAAAGGATTCTAGTAAGTATCCTTACATAGATAGAGTCCATACCTGGGAAGACTTGTGAAGCATTAAAGGGTTTACTTATGTGAGGAGGGAATCAACGGTGTCCAAGGAAATGTATTTCAGGCAAAAGCTACTTGAATATATTTTATTGTGAAAGAAAGCAAGAGTCAAGCTGAAGAGAAAGGTAGGCATTTGGTTTTGAGAGGAACTGTCTGTCTGTCTTTCTGCCTGCCTGTCTGCCTGCCCCCCCTCTGCTGTGTAAGGTATGTATGTACATGTGCATAAGTATGTGCACATGCCATCTCTATGTATAGATTAGTGCAAAACCAACTGCAAGTATCCTTATCTTTGAATATCTGGGAAGTGTAATACTGAAAATAAGGTCAGTTTGGAAAATCTTTTTAAAGATTTATTTCTCTTTCTTTTAATTGTTTATCTGCATTTGTGTATGTGAACCATGTGCTTGACTGGGGCCCCTCAAGGTCAAAGGAGGGTGTCAGATCCCCTGGAACTGGAGTTACAGATGGTTGTGAGCTGCTATTAGATGCTTGGAATGTAACCCAGGTACTCTACAAGAGCAGCCAGTGCTCTTAACCACTGAGCCTTTCTCTAGCCTTCAGGTTGGAAGATTATTTTTAGAATCTTTATGTCAATGTAAGAAGAGTATGGATCATGGACCTTGACTTTCAGTCTAATTAAATCTCATCTTTATTTCCTGTATTCATTAATGCCCTTGGGAGGGTGATTGTCTTGAAGGTCAGAAAGAGCTGGAATAAAAGAACATGGTGCAAAAATGTTTAGCTTTGTGGCCTTGAATAAATCAGTGTGCTGTGAACTTACATAAAAGATTAATAACTACTTCTACCAATATCCAATTAAAAGCATTTGCTGTGTACTTGTGTGGCAGGAAACCATGGTTCTCCCTGATCAGATTCCAGCCTGTGTCCACTGAGCTCTGATTTGATAGGCTTTTAACTTTGGCCTAAAAGCTGTAGACTCACCAGAACAAATGTGTTTAGCACCTGTCACCAGAGTGAAAGAATGAAGCAAATAAGATTTCTAACAGTTCCAGGCCACATCTATGGGATGATCTAATTACAATTCAGTGTCTGCCTGAAAAAAATCTAAGTCAAGACGATTATTCTACAGCAGCATATATGGAATGATCTATTTCACCATAAGGTATCTGCCTGAAAAATCCAAGTCAACTCCATTCATTTGCTTTTCTTCCAGCCCATGCTTGGCCGCAGGCCACTTAAGCATACTGTCTTGGAGCACTTACTAGAAAAAGAGTTACAGTTGTGACTGTTTCCTTTGTCCTTTTGTGACACATAGGCATCACCTGCAACTCTATAGGAAAACTTCTCTAGGACCTGAGAGCTGTTCTTTAAAATATAAGCATCAGTGAGAATAGGGACATAGTATGGCATCTCTATGGGAATGTGTGATGAAAACTTCCATAGATACAAACAAGCAGACACATTTAGAATGCATGATTTTCTACATCTTCGACTCTATTAAGCTCACAGCATCTTTATTGCTTAGTCTTCCTTGAAAATACTAATTCTCTTCTGAATATGGAAAATTTCTGTTTAGTTCATGAAGAACTCTGTTCCTGTATATTCCTGATTGAAATATGCTCTCATCACTTTAGTACCAAACTTTGACACATACATAATACAAGAGTTGAACAAACATTCATGTCTTTGTTCTTCGTAACTACACCCTAAACATCTTACTTTTGTTTTAAGTTCTTGCTTTCTTTTGTACGTTACCTCAACTTCCCAGGTAGTGGGTGTCAAAAAACTGTTAAACCATAAAAAAAATCTAGAACATGTCATATCTCAACACAATGTATTCTGGCCACTGGAAGAATATTGGTTTGTGAGTTCCTAGTTCTAGATACCAGCTGTCAAGTGCATAAAAAACAAATCAATGTACAAATGTGATTGACTATAAGACTTAGGATCTGAAATCATTGAGAGTGACCCTCAGCTGCAGATATTGAGAAATAAGAATTTGGGAAGGTAGACTCAATTTATCTCTTTGGAGCACAATATAAATTCTTTCACTCTCATTCTGAATCATTATTGTAATTATTAATCTCAAATACATTCTCAGAACTTACACCAGGAAGAAGCTAATTAAAACACAACTCTATCTCCTTCTAATTACTACTAGTTACCTCTGTAGATATCGCCTTCTCATTATAGAATTAGTAGAAGAGAGACTGGTGTCCATTATAGACAATTAGGAGCTGGGTAAATGAGTTTCAGTCCAGACTGATGCTCTATCTTATTTGGTTACTTGTCAATTTTCCTTGTGGCTCAACTCATTCTTTTAATCAAAGCACAGAGGGCACTGCAACTTTCCTTATTATTTTGTCCCCTCCTCCAAAGTATCACTACATGAACACTCCTTTTTAATTTTGCTGTGGTGGCTAATCTTTCTTCTACTAGCATGAAAATAAAAAGACTCCTGTCATAAACATCTCAAACAGAACTGAGAGACCATAAGGAGACAAGGCCTAGACTAAAAGTAATTATCCCGGGAACTGCCTATCGGTTCAATCCAGAAAACCAGACTTTCTCATGTTTTCATTTTTCTCTTCTTAACAACTAGAAATCCCAGTGACCTTAGGAGGAGCCCTGGCATTGTCCATTCTGTCCCTTGCCAATCAGAGCTGAACAGTCGCCTCAGACACCTTCTCTATCTGAACAAAACACCCATTTGTAATTTTGTTTTCTCGTCATGCCTGGGGCTAGCTGATATGTATGCATGTATGTATTTATGCAATTCAGATTTTAATACCATTCCTTCTTCAAAAGTTCTTTACCAAATATTCTTCCCTAAATTTTATTTGACTTTCAGAAAGGCTAGCCTTGATCACTTTGATGTAGTATGTATTTTCATATACTTATTTAAAACACCGAGGTCTAAAACGATGAGGAAGATAAATAACAGGTCTTGCAACCATGTTTGAGGCAGTCAAGTTGAGCAGTTAAGAAGAGGGACAGGGCTGACAGGGCTCTAGAAAACAAAACCAGTCTCAGCAGGCCCAAGCTGGCTTCCTTGAATCCCCTCCCCACAGACAGGAATGTGTGGGAGACACTGGTGCCCTTTCAGATATTTTTAAATGTGGCAAGAAAGGTTTGTAAAAGCCCCTCTTTGTTTGAGGAAGGCAGCCATTCCATACTGTCTCATAGCCAGGGAGCTAAACAGGAGGCAAACAGAGAAAGCTACCACTACCTCTTAGTAGACAAGCTATGATGAGTAAGTTCACTAAAGTCAGTAAAGAGGAAAGTGTTCACAGTACAGCTACAGATTAATCAGAGAACCTGGGAATAAAGAGAACACGGCTTAATTAAGAGTCAGCATGACATCACCTGCATGGTCAGTGACCAGCAATGCTAGTTCATTGTCTGCAATGCCCATCAGACAATGGTCAGCAACTAGCCAGCAGTCAAAGATGAGCAGAGGACAATTTCAGTACCTGACTGTGCCCCCATAGCGATGAGCAGTGTGCATGACAAGAACCATGTGTGATCATCTTCCTGGGTGAATCAAGGAGACATATATAGAACTAGATCTCCCAAAAATGGCTCAGCCCATGACATGCTCAGATAATTAACCACTCTCAAGGACAATTAGCTCAATCTTTGTCCAATGTCTGGCATAAATATTCTGAAAAGCCTCTAGACCAGTGGTTCTCTACTTTCCTAAGACTGCAACCCTTTAATATATTCGGTGACCTCCCAACCATAAAATTATTTTCCTTGCTACTTCATAACTGTAATTTTGCTATTGTTATAAATCATAATGTCAATGTCTGATATGCAGATAGTCTCAGGCAACTCCTGTGAAAGGTTCATTTGATTCCCACACACACACACCCAAACCGTTGCAACCTACAGATTGAGAACAAGTGCTCTAGATAAATAGCTCTGTGGCAACCCCATTCCTGGACCCATTTTCTACACAAGCTCTGTCTGCATTTACGCCAATAAGTCCCTGTTAGGTTTTCTTGCTAATAAGGAATGGAGGCCCCCTTTCTGGAAGCTGTATTGTAGCAGTGCAGCTGAGACTCTGGTCCAGACTCTATGGTCTTCTAATAAAAGAGTTTGGATCTTCAGATTTTCTTGCTGTAAACAGGTAATGTATATGCCTGTGTTTTAAGCAAATTTGTGTATAGTTTTATTTCTCTTATCTGTTTTAGAATCAAGGAAATCTTGGCTTCCAAGGTTCAGATTATTCCCTCCATTTCTACTTCATGGGATTGTTTGAGGAGCATTGGAGTTAATACTTAATATTTCTGAGAATGTTGACATTAGTTCCTTTCCAAAGTTTGGTAGACTCCAGCAGTGAAAATTTTATCTTTGGACTGTTATCCCTGCTTTAATCATGTTTCTCATTATTGATCTGTTTAAGTTGATTATGTCATCTTTATTCAATATTTATAGGTGGCTGGAAAGTTAACCATTTTGTCCATATTTTCCTATTTAGTGGAAGATACATGCCTTATGTATTATTTCATGATCCTCTGTGTTTCCTTATATATAAGTCAAAATAAACTGAAACCCTTCCTTCTTTAAAGGGAATGATATGCACCTTTGTGACTAAATTCATCTGACCCCTAAAAGTATTTTGGGGCACCTCTCTCTTTTGGTTACTTTGGATAGGAACTTTTCAGTCACCTTTCTGTTTTCAAAGCCCCCAGTATTCAGTTCACTTACCTCCCCTAGAGTTTGACTGTACTCACTAATGGCTGCCCTGACACTAAGCAATTATTTCTTTCTCCGAATTTTGATCGAGCTTGTTCATGATTTGCAAAGACCTTTAGGTTCAACACTGAAATGTTATTTTAGAACTTTTTAAATTTAAATGCCAGTGCTTGTGGTTAAAAACTCCCCTCTTAGAACACATCAATTTATCCTAACCGAATGGTTGATGATTGCCCATGCAGACATTTTCTTTGAGTTGTTTGTTCTGATCTCCGATGGCCTTTACATTCTCTGTTACGTGCATGCAAATGCAAGGAGTCCTGGCAACCAATAAACTTAGCAGGTGAAATAATTAGGCAAAGAGATGGACTGTCTTTGGCAGATTAGACCTAATGTATTCAAACAACAGATTTCAACATCTTTCTTAAAATACAAAACCTGGTTCTTATAACACATTCTTTTCCCCCATTTTCTCACAGGAGTACTGTGTTGATTTCTGGGCTGCTTTGATTCTCCTGTCGTTTCCCATCTCCTTTGGACTTGTTACCTTAACTCTCAGTTAAGTAAGACTTTTTTTCAGTAGCTCCAGATAGTTACTCTCATTTTAATGTTTTTTTAAATGAAAGAAATGTAAAACTATCAATAAGAAAAGTTTAACTAGGCCATGAACTAAAATTGCTGAGGAGCTCTTCTCAAAGAAAAAATTAACTAATGCCATCTGCTTGGGCCCTCATGACCACTATCTCTTTTCTCAAAGAAGAAATCAACTAATGCCATCTGCTTAGCCCCTCATAGACACTATTTTCACCTCCCCAGATAACTCCCACAACACATGTCCTCTTTGTGAAGTTAGCATTTTATTTGAGACTTGATCTTATTGCTCTAAGATCTGCAATGTGACTCCCCAAATGCTTCTCACTTATTTTCTCAGCAGAGTAAAAAGTCAATAGGAGACCCAATATCCTGTGAGATACTCCTCAATTTTGACACGAGAATAATCATTCCCAAGGTATAACTCTGACTTCTTGTTGTAGAATGACATTACTCTTTTTATTCATTGTCTTTGGCCAGTATCTTGTCTATCAAAATGTCCATCCTTTAGTTTTTCAATATGGAGCTAGAGTGCCAGCTTCCCAAGCATTGGCAGGCTGCTCTGGAAGCTGAGTTTACTGTACATTTAAAAGGAAATATTTAAATTATCTGTCCGTGAGAAAATGGATGGTGTTGAAGTTTTTGTTTGTTTTTTTTTTTCTATCCCTTTTTAACACTTATTAGAAAAGGTACCCTAAAAGGACATCTGAAATCCCCAGACAGCATTACCTTGTCTCTCTTTCCAAAAGCCTTTGGTTTGGGAGCATTTCAAAGGAAATTCAAGTTTGATGTCATTATAGGAGAATAAACCTCTTATTTCAGTATACTTTAAATTTTGCAAAGGTCACTGGCTTTTGCTATGAGCACTTTACAGAAATTTCTTCAGATTTTATGAGAAAGATTAAAAGAGGGACTCAATTTAATTCTTGAATTTATTAGTAATAACAGTCCAGTGTGAGGGTTTCTTTGGGTGTGGGGTGGTAATTTCTTTTAGGGTTGGTTTTAATCTAGACCCTCAGCTTAAAGAATCCAGGAAGCACAGAGGCATATATAGGAAATCTAATGTGAAAAAAGGAGTGTTTTACCTACTTTAAAATTCATAACACAACAATAATATGTTACACTTCTGGCTTTTTTATAAATAATAAGCAAATGAGAATATTAGCTATATGGTTATAAGCCTCCACAGGCTGATTATGAGGTGGCATTCTGTTGATCTACATCTCATTCAACTCATTTTCAGAAACTTTCATTAAAAATATGAAATATAAATTTCACAAAAGGTCAATCGAAAACAAATTCTATTGTATGGCTTTACTTTTGTAAATAATATATTGCATTGTTGTCTACACTTTTATATTTATTTAAATATAAAATTGCATATTAGGAATTAAAAATCTCAAAAATAGAAAACTTAGTTGAAGGAGTCAATGAACATAGGGAGAAACATTATATTACTGTATGGGAATACTTTAAAAACATTAGAATTTACAGTACCAAAGTCTTATGTTTCAATGTATCTAATATAATGAAAGATTATACATTCATAAACTCAACAAAAGTAAAGATATTGTTTATTTTAAATAAGGCAGATAAATTACTGATAGAGTAATACACAAACACCACAGATTAGCTTGCCTGGAATAAAAAGGGATCAAAGGGTACAGGAGCAATTCAATGTGGTCTGTGGTTTTAATGGAGTTTATTATACAGTTCACTAAATCTAAATTTCTTATCATTTCCTTAGAGTTTTCTAGATATAAAGTAGGCCTTCAGCTGGGAAAATGATATGTACAGACAAATGAAAATACAAAAATAAAAAGTTAAAAAATTTAGATGCAGGAATTTTTAACCTTTAACCTGAAATATTATTTAATATAATATTTATATATGAAAATCTGAAGAAGAAAAAAATCATTTTTTTGAAAATGAATAGAAGATATTTCATAGACAAGGGCAAAAATGAGTCCACTTTTCTTTGCAAATCTACCAAATTGATCTGTTACATGTAATGTAAAATAATCAAGATAGTTCGATAGTTCTTTAGCTCTAACAAGATAATTTTGGTGTGGATGAATGTGTACATATGTGTTAGGCTAACATACAACCCACTAGAATGCCTTATATAAGAAGCAGCGTGAGAGGTCTTATTGATATTGATGAAATTGAGCATCTTGAGATGGAGATACTACATCTTGGACTCCCCAGCTGGTCCATTATTGAAATTATAGTTGACTTCAGGAGAATAAGGATACATTAGACAAGATGATGAGAGAGAGTTTGACAATTGGCATTGGACTTACAGGTAGCAATAATGAAGTCACAAGCCAAAGAAGCCTGCCACCATTGGCAGCTATGATTCAGGTCGTGCAGGGATTCCAAGAAGTGGATTTTGAACAGGATTCTAATTTCTTTGTTCTAGCCTTACAAACTGTAAAAGAATCAACTTTGTTGTTTTATAAGACTGGGTTTGTAGGATACTGCTATGTTAGGAAGCCCCTGGACACTGATATAAATAAAAATAATAGAGCAAGATTGCCAATATTATCAGCAAAAGAGTAAAATTTCTGTATGTTTAATTTTTTTGCTTATTGTTCTGGAGTTCAAGCCCAGGGTGATGGTCCTGCTAGCCATGCACTCTTCTATTGTATTACATCCTCTGCCCCACAAATTCTCCTTCTGAAATGTGTTAAAGCAAGAAAAGCTATGTTATGAGAACACACAAGTTAATTCTTAATAAAGCTCTCACATCCGTTATTCAAGAATGATTTTTTTCAGCTGAGCAGTGAGAAGAAAGATGACTCAGGAGAGGCAAAATATATAAACAGATACTTCACCACGAAATCATCATAAATTTTGTGTAAGTACAGGAAAGATACTGAATGTCATTGGCCAACTGGAGAGAAGCTTAACTAAGATGATGTGTCATACCACAAAGAGCAGATGCAATCCCAACATTATGAAATGATGTCAAGGATACAGAGTCTCTGTGGAAGTTGAATAGGGACCAGTGAATGAAGGATTCTCATTCATGCATATTTATCTAGGAGAAAGAAACATGTATGTTCATAGAAAGACTCTCAGTACCAACAGATGCTACATTCATAGCCACACAGATGCACACACTCACTAAAGAGCACATTCACAGCCATACAAATGTACACACTCACTACAGAGCACACGGTACAAAATAAAACCAGCTGGAAAAACTCTATCTACCATAGTGTGAGTAGAGGAAAGTGTTCTTTCATCTTTCCTAGAAATGAAATCATTAATCAGTAATACATATACAATCCTAATTTTCAAAACTAATATACAAATTAAAGAAGCCACAAAGAGTAAACATATGGACTCTATGACATAGTGCATATAGAATCTGGGAAAGATACAATTATTAAAATAAAGTCATATTAGATATGCCCCAGGGTTGAAGATCATGTCCTCCACAAAGAATAAACAGGGGTCTGGGGGAGGGTGGTAGGAAAACTTTAATTTCATATTGTGATAATGTATTATTAGCGGTATGTACTAGTCACAATTACAGAACTGAGCTTCATCTAAAACATTTTTTTTGTGTGTGTAAATCTTATAAGCCTGAGAAAACACCTTGACGTTCGAGCAAATATTTACAGAAAAATGCCAAGAATTAGATTTAAAAGGATGTGTACATGTGTTTATGTATCTATGTTTAATGTCTATCTGACAGTAATTTATTCTCTATATGCAAACACAAGCAAGGTAGGGGAGAAAAGTGCTTTATTTTAGGCAATATGCTAAGCTGGTATTTGGCAGCAGTAACACCTACAGTTGGCATGCTCTTCCTGGGCATTTCAAGTTGCAAATATTCAGTGCATTTAGCTAATAGATTTTTCTTAATGTGTGAATTATTTCATGGCATAAAAATGAACGCACCTGTGAATAAAGAATTGACTCTTTCAGAAACCCAGCTTGCTTGTGTCCCCAAACCAATACAATTCATTGAGGTTGAGTGATAGATTTACTGTCTAAAAAGCCTCAAATGGGTCTTACAAAGACTCAAACTGGATTCTTTGTATTATGTCATGACTTCATCTCATCAGTATTTATTATTTGGTGATGGGTTTCTGTAATGGAAAGTCCTATTTTTGGATGATTGAGACAGATTTCTCAGGATTCTAATGCAAAAATTTTCTTCATCTAATCTTTGATGCTAGACGCATATGAAATGAATGGTGGCTTTGTATTTTCTTGTAGAATAATTATGAATTATTATAAAACTCAAATAATATAAAAATATACCACATTCTTAAATATGATTTATTAGCATATTAAAATTTACACTTATAGGCCTACATGGATGTTTATAGATCTAAGAAAGTTATTAAAAATATGTTAGTTCAATAAACACTTAACATCCTTAATTCCCATAACATTAAAAAGAGATTTTTTTCAAGAGCAACCACAAACCAAATAAGGTGGTGTTTTGTTGTTAAATTAATGCTTGTAAAGAAACATGTCATTTAATAAATATTTTCAGAGGCCAAATAGCAATTTTTTAGGATTAAGAGAAATTTAAAGACAACTTGGAATTTGAACTGTGATTCTTCCAATTCTGTCTTCACCTGTTATGCCCAAATTGTGGGGACCACCAAAAGACCACCATGGAGACCAAATCTCATATGTAAAATCAAAAAGCCTTTATTTTCAAGTTCAGAGTTTGGACTCTGTCTGAGGCAGCAGTAAGAACTTTTCAGAATATCCTACTAGTCAAAGTGAGATTCATACCCCTAGACCAATGAGCCGTGATATGAGGGCTTTTGCCTTGTCTTATCGCATGCTGATTTGTTGTGTTTAGTTTTTGTCCCTTGGAGGCCTATTTCTGAATGGAAATTGAGGGAGAGTGGATCTTGGAGGAAGGGGAGGTGTAGCGGGGAGTTTAGAGGGGTGGAGAGAGAGGAAACTGGTGAGGATGTACTGTATGAGAGAAGAATTATTTTCAACATCAAAAATAATAATCATAATAAAGAATATTCTGATGAGCATGGAAATGGCCAGCTGACCAAAATCTATCTATAGATTCAATGCAATCCTCATTAAATTTACAATAAAAGTATTTTAAGTTTTATATGGAAACACACACACAAACAACAAAAACTACCTAGGATACCTCCCCAAATTCCAAATAATTTAAAAAGAAACTAAATATTAGAGGTATCACCATCCAAGTTGAAAGTTAATCTATGAAATTTTAGTAGTAAACACAGGATGTTACTGGCATAATAATAGACTGAATGATTCATGGTATAGAAATAGAATTGAGAACCCACATATCACCCCATATTCCTAGAGTCCTACAATCGCTTTTTTGTTTTGTTTTGTTTTTTACAAAGAGCCAATATTTACAGGATTGCAAACTGGTCCACCTACTTTGGAAATCAGTTTGGAGAATCCTCAAAAAACTAGAACTAGATCTACCACATAATCCATTTATACCAAACTTGGGCATTTATATCTATAGCACTCATGGTATATATCCAAAGATATACCCTTCCATACCACCCTTGGGCACTCTTGGGCATATATGCTACATCCTACTGCAGAGGTTATCTGCTCATCCATGTTCAAGGTTGCTCTATTCATCATATTCAGAAAATGGAAACAGCCTAGATGTTGGTAATTTGATGACTGGAAAGAGAAATACATTACAAGGACACCATGGAATATTATTCAGCTCTTAAAAAATGAAAAAAAAATGAAATTATAGGCAAATTAGTAGACCAGGGTTCAGTCATTTAGATTGGAGTAACTCATACCAGACAAACGTATGTTGTCTCTCACATATGGATGTTAGCTTTGAATTACATATATTTTTGGTTTTCTCAGATTTATAAATTTAGTTTTTGATATTTTAATTAAAATAGGTACATTGCTTTCTATTTTCCCTCTCCTACTCCAGCATCTTTCAGGTACCCTCTTTCCAACCCCTCCCATGCCCACACTCTCCAAACTGATAGTTTCTTTTTCTTTGTTATTGTCACACACACACACACACACACACACACACACACACACACACACATACACACACACATGCTGTGGGATGGTCTTATGTAAAATGTTCTGATTGGTCAATAAATAAAACACTGATTGGCCAGTGCCAGGCAGGAAGTATAGGCGGGACTAACAGAGAGGAGAATTGAGAGAACAGAAGCTGAGTGAGGGAGACACTGCCAGCCGCCACCATGACAAGCAGCATGTGAAGATGCCAGTAAGCCACAGGCCACATGGCAAGGTATAGATTTATAGAAATGGGTTAATTTAAGATGTAAGAACTAGATAGCTAGAAGCCTGAGCCATTAGGGCAAACAGTTAAAACAATAAGTCTCTGTGTTTACTTGGTTGGGTCTGAGTGGCTGTGGGACTGGCGAGTGACAGATTTGTCCTGACTGTGGGCCAGGCAGGACCAGAAAAACACTAGCTACACATACGCACAAATTTATAAATACAACCCACTGAGTCCATTTTTCTTGTTTGGATATTTTTTACCACTTTGTATTGGGTAGCCAGTAAAGAAACTCATTCCTGGGAGAGGCTAATTCTCCCTCTTCCAGCAGTCTGTAGTTACCTGGAGATTTTTGTCTTCAGTTGAGACCCAACGATTCTCCCTTCCCTATTAACATGTCTGTTGATATTGCTATTGTTTCTGCTTTTCTTAAGCATTTGGTTCCCAGAGAGACTCCTTCACAGCAGACTTCCTGGTCTTTTTCCTTGACTCTAGCTTCCATGGTACCAGAAAACACTGTGCAAGGCTGCCAAGAGCGGGAACCAGTTCAACAGCCCTACCCTGCTACAACACCTATGAACCACAATGATGACCACATAGCAAGACATATCTAGAGGAGTAGTGGCCTTCTCATGTTGATGGTAGCCAACAGTTGTTTAACTGGAACTAAGGTCCACTCAATAGGAACTTACTAGAAAATGAACCCAACTTCCAGGATTCCTGAGATCAGACACCTTAGAGAAAATTCCACTACCATCACTTTGCACAGTGTCGGAAGCCCTTGCTACATTCTAAATCACATCCTTACACTCACAGTTAAGTATAGCAACCTCTCATCCAAGAAGCCCCTCTTCACCAGAGAGAGAGAGAGGCCATCACAGAAAACTACAACAGGACACATCATGGAACTCAATGGATCATGAGGAGTCCAGCCCCAATAGGCCCATGGGTATCACAGCTTCTGTGTTTTATTGTGAATAGCCACAGAGGTCAGGAAATGAATAAGAAGCCAGGGAGCAGGGCTTACAAGGTAGAGAAGACAGAACGTAGTGGTAAAAAGGGTTAAATGGGGAGGGAGAACTAACACTGATGACATTTTGAAGAAGGCCTATCAAAGCAAGGTACTGTAGATGCTTCCTCAAATACCTGCATATATAATTTTATCAAAATAGTTTAAATGTAATTTTCATATAATGGAGAAAACAGGGCCCCTACTACATATAAAAAGATACGTACTGAGAATGGGTTACCTCTTTTGGAATTGTTGGCCAAATAGGGTCCCATAGCACCCAAACATTACACACTACTGCCAATACCCTTGGGTATTCCCCAAAACTTAATGGTAAGAACCTATTGCTGCAGACACCTTATACTTGAGTCATAGAACACAGAGAAATTAAGCTGGTACTAGCCTGGAAGTTTAATCCATACTGAGGGGCAACTTTCATAGTTTTGAAGGTGGTATGCTTGCTATCAGATAGGGAACATCAACATCAGTTATACCTGGGACCTAGAATAGCAACCAGATGGGTGAGACAGGGCCACTGTCATGGCCACAAAGAAGTTAGTTATTTACCCATAACTAACGATAGTGACATGCTTCTTTATGGGAGTGAGCAACCTCTTTCTCATTAGACTTAAGGATTTCTCCTCAAGGTGAAACTCATACCTGACACTGCTATTGGGTCTAAGAACTTGTGGTTAAGCAGATCCTAGTCCCTAGGAGGAGACCTATTACTATCCTTCTGCTAAAGGAGTAAAGTAGTAAACTGACTTATCTGATTTATCATTATTTCCCTAGATAATACATCCCTGAAAGCCCATAAGAGAAGTTCCTTTTTGCAACAACAGATGGCAATTAATATAGAGAATTACAACTAGTCTAGGCACAGAGAATAAGAGACTATCAAACGTGCTCCCTTAAATGGGGTAGCAATTACATCATCTCCTCTCCAGATCACAGATGGGACAGAAGGCTGTAAGAGCCAGAAATAGGGGAAGACTACAAAGAAACAGTATTTTCTGAATACATCAGGGCAGTGTACATGTGAACTCACAGTGTGGTATGACAGTACACAGAAGACCTATACAAGCTTAAACCAGTCAAAATCCCAGCATGGAAGGTATGGGTGTGCATGAAGTCTCACCCCTAGCTGAGGAGCTACTGCCAGTTGATAGCTGCTAGGAGAGAAGAGTCAGTTGTTTATTTGTTTTTATGTGTGGCACCTGATAATTTGGCCATCCTCTAGTGAATGGTCACATGTCCAAGAACATATGGACAGCACAAATTGGACTTGAAGATTTTAAAATAGGATAAGATGAAATAAAGTTGTGTGTGTAGGGAAAGGGAGGATTTTGGAAGAGTTGGAGGAGGAAGGTGATTATGATCAAAATACATTGCCTGACATTCTAATAAAAAATAGAACTTGGGAAAGAATAGGCAACAATTACATTGCTGGATTATTTGCCTCCGTAAAATGCAGGCAGCTGTTTTGAACTACCCAGGCTGAATGATGTAAGCCAATCTAATAACTTTCATCCGTAATATATATTCATTCAATTACTTCCTTTCTTCCAAAGAACTCTGACTAATACATGTATCTTCCTGGACAAATATATTCAAATGATTTTCTGAAGGTAGAATGGCACTGCAGACTTTTTTATGCCCAAACATAGTTTTATGCACCCCATATTGTTTTCAAAAAATAATTAGGGGATGTGATGAGAAACTGGTACGTGTGTGTGTGTGTGTGTGTGTGTGTGTGTATGTGTGGGGTGTGTTGTTTATATAACAGATTATATATTAAGGTGCTATATTTTTATGTCTATATAGTCTTGTACTTTTAAAATGATAAAAGTGGAAAAGATAAAGTATTACAGGACATCAAAATTAAACCATGTTTTCCACATAAATATGATTAATGTTATACTATACTTAATGTAGTATATAAATGTGATTCCTGAGAGAATGTTCTTGTAAAATTCTATAAATTTCAAGCAACTAGAAACTATTATTTTTCTGTCATATAAACCCAATGATTTTGAAATATGTAAAATGTAATCATTGCATGAGGCAGTGACTTGCCCAAGGCTATATACAAACAGTAATAAAATCAATACTAAAATAATGTTATTTGTGCAATAGCAAGTTGCCACGCCATATGCTCATGGAAACATGAGCGGTCTAACAAAATGAGAAGGTTTCAATATTGTTTTAAGAGGAAATAAACAATGAAAATGATAACATATAAAGCACAAAACAGAGCGACACATGCCAAGTGTGTCTTGTCAAGTGCTTCTTAGATGACGAACCGTATTTTAACTGTTTCATACATGGTGTCTTCATATGTAATTCACTCAATAAAAGTGAGATTTATAGAGTGATCAAATCCATGTATGCTACAGAAAAATGATTCAGAATGTGTGTAAATTGCCCAAGGTTATACAGATAGTAATAATAAGTAACCTATGATTCAGGACGACTAATGTCTAATATATAGTATTCAATTCATTAATTCTTTCCTACATAATGTCATATACATAAATCATTAATTCTCACAAAGACAACAACCTCATATGATATCACACATAGATTAGATATTTATGAACACTTCAGCAGCTGCCTTTAGTCCCCAGTGAAACTTCTCCTTTCTCTCAAAAGATAGCCACTGTCTATAATGGGGTGTAGCTCAGACCTTTAAAATCCCGTATGTGCTACACTATACCACACATTTCTTGATATATGACTTGTTTCATTCCTACTGTGGTATTATATATATATATATATATATATATATATATATATATATATATTACTAATTTGTCCATTTATATTTTGTTTTATTATAATGCATCACGTGTATGTCACACAACTTACTGGTTGCTCTCACAATTCATAGACAAAAACACAGTTGAAAATGTTGACTTCTGGTCTGTGCTGGATTTAGGAATATGTATGTGGGAATATGTATTTAAGGCTGTCATTACTGTATGAATCTGATGTGTGGGCACATGCAATATGCTAGATAATGTCAGGCAGATCTCAGAATGATTTAAATTTACCCCATCACACCTGTAGCCAATTGTACATTCTAACACTCTAGATGCTCTCACACATGAGTGCTTTATTTTCCCCAATGGTATGCTTATTTATGTCTGCCCTAAAATTAAGCTACCTTCAAGTTTTTACTAATAATGAATTAATTTCAGATGGCACCTCCCTATCCCTCACACATGGTGAAATTTTCCTCTTGTCTCAGCCTTCCAAGTGCCTCGGTCTAAAGAAATGTACTTTCTCCAAGCTAAAAACATTCCCATGATCTGTGTTTTTCTTTATTACTATGTCTGTGCCCTCCGTAAGTATCATTTTCTTGCATGAATAACTAACTCAATTTACATGTCACATACATTCACATACCTTTCAAAGTTAAATTAAGATGAACAAATCCTCCTTTCCCTTTATGTTGGACATTCGCCTGGATATATCCTTGGTGAAGATACCAAGTTTGGGAGTTTGGGAGGTGGTCAGGAAGCACAGGCCAACCTCTCTGAGCAGAGCATTGCTCATTAGCAATACAGAGAAAGACACAGAGAGTACCCGGTTCCTGTGGGTTCACCCACTTTGCTTCTCAGGACTCTTTTTTGAATATAGGATTTCCAGATAAAATGTCCCCAACTCTCCTCAAGTCATCAGCCATGATGAGCGCCTCCCTTAGCTACCATTAAGACACCAATCATTACTTGGATCCTTTGTTCCTTCAGACTTGTTCATGGGAGCCCTGTGGTCATTGACTAATTTTATGCAGCTTTGTTCCTCCCTAGCTCCTCCCACAAGGTGAGAAGCTCAGTGTGTTTCAGCCTCCCCAACTCACAATCCACAAAGGCTCAAATCGGTTTATTAGGTACTGTTCCAATTTCTTGATTCTAATTTACTTATCTATGTCTTGGAGCACATTGATTGAAAATACAATCTTTTCACTATAATTAGAATCGCCACCTTGTTCCAGCTACACAAGTAGACTCCTGGATCCCTTCACTCACTGCAAGTTCATTTGTTTACTCTTGCACCAAACCAAACTGTCATTTCCCACCTCCCTCATTTAATTACAAAATTTGATAGCTAATGATGTAAGTCCTCTAATTAGTTTTCCAGAAGATAAAATAACCTTGCATTTATGAAATAATAGCAAGTCAGTAATCTTCTGTTTTTAAACATAGCTGTATTAATTCAGTTAATATTTTGTTTATAATTTTTCAGCTGTGGTTCTGGCAGACCTGACCCAAAAGTTCTTTTTAAAGATTCCTCTTAACTTGGATATTTCCATTATGTTCAAATATTTGTAGGATCTCTGACACATACACATTGCTCCTACATAAAAAATGCCACTGTGGCTGCATGTAGTATCTCCATGTATTTACCCAAGAATGCCACCGTGGCTGCATGTATTTACCCAAGATTTTAATTACTGTCACATTGGGATACACTGGATTATTTTTTTGATACATCAATAATTTCACACCAGTTATTCTAGTAACCAATATAGTTTCTTTGCTTTTTGAACACTGGCTTTGCCAGATTTATTTTATTGATTGATTGGTTGATTGATTGATGTAAAAGTAGACTTCATTACGTATTTAATTGTCTGCATTCTATCATGATCTATTTATCTGTCTGTCTATCTGTCTGTCTATCTATCTATGTATCTATCTATCTATCTATATCTTTCTATCATCTGTCATCTATATATTTAATCACCTATCTATGAACATATTATTTATCTATCATCTATTTGTATAACTGTATGAAAAAACAGGTAAGAGTATACAAGCATGTATCATTTTTAGAGATTCTACAATCAATTGCCACATCACTTTTACATTGTACTTTCTTTTACCTTTCATCATAATAGCTGAACTCTAATTTAATCTTAAGAAGAAAATAGTAAGGCCGATATTTAGAAATTAATGTGCGATTTAAAACAGCAGTTCCTGGGTCTTCTGTGCAATGTTCCTGTTTAATTTGGTTAGTTTATTTATTCCATTAAAAATCTGGAAGATTTAGTACTTATTCCAACAATCGTAGGGAGATTCAGTCTTTTCTGTGATAGAAATAAAGTCATGTGCTTTTTGGTTCTGATCAGCTGAGAATATCTGCCATGTCACATGGAGAATTCTATTTACAGTGAACATCACGGTTACAAGAAAGGTGAATACCATTTCAGAGTCCAGAATAAAAAATCAGTGTATTCCTAAAATTTTGGAAGTAGGAAACATTCACTGATGTGAGAGGAAATATTTAAATATATGCTAATTAAGATAAGGTATTCTCCAAACTTTTTCTAAATAATAGAAGTTAAGTAAATAATACAACTAGATGAAAGTGGTTTTAACTGAGGAACCAGTACTCCACCCCTAGAAAAACATTTTATATTCAATCATAATATAGAAACAAATTTAATTTACACAGTGCTATATTTTTATTCTATTTTATTTTATTTTATTTATTTATTTATTTATTTTTGTTTTTCGAGACAGGGTTTCTCTGTGTAGCTTTGCACCTTTCCTGGAACTCACTTGGTAGCCCAGGCTCACCCCGAACTCACAGAGATCCGCCTGCCTCTGCCTCCTGAGTGCTGGAATTAAAGGTATGTACCACCACCGCCTGGCAGCTATATTTGTAAACATATATTTCTGTCTTTGTATATAGAGAAAAATTAATAATGATATCAACAGACTATTAGAATGAGTTATTTCTTCAAGGATGTACATCCAACTTTAACTTTTCAAAAATTGCTTTTAACAAAATTATTCAAATGAAATAAATCTTTCCTCTAGTCATGTACTCTTGATTGAATTCTTCTCTTCATCTCCTGTAATCCACACTGACCTTGTCTCATGGTTACTGTATTAAATTCTGTGGGCTCTCTCTACTATTAATGATAAGACCCTTGATAAATAAATGGAGTAAAACATCACAATATTATACCTTAGGGATTTTCCCACACCCCTATATATTTTTATTGATTATATTCAGTTCAATGTGGAAGTCAACTGTCTTAGCCTTAACTATAGATTAAATCAGGAAGGAACTAATTAAATATCCTAATACTTCACTGCCACCCAAGACTGACTGAAGCTTGAACACCAAATGAAAGGACAAGTCCTCTGTCATATCAAAAATATCCAGTTTTAAAATCGGGATTGAGAGCCTTCACTGAAACATATGAGACGTACTATCTGGAATTGCCTCATCTAGACATTTCTACTGTAATTTAGATAAAATGAAAATCGTCATTTTATGAATCGCCTTTAGGTTCTGTCCCATTGCATAATGCAAAAGAGATCAAAATTTCAAATTTTACTATGTTTTTAAAATTATTTATGTTCACAGGGAAAACATAATTTCATGAGAAAGATCCCTATTTAAAATATATTATCATTTTTGTGAAAGACTGGATTTGGTTTGGGACAACTCCCTGTTAAAATATAGAGGTTGCCAGAACTCAATGAATTTATGCTAGTTAAATGTCAGATAAGTCAAAGTAAATGCCATTCAACAATTTGCCTTAGGAATATTTAGGAGGACTGTAAATAATATGAGTGAACACACACACACACACACACTCAATCAATCAAACAAACAAACAAAAAACCTCAGCTCTAGATAAAATTTCATACACGTCAAAGTACAGAAATATATTATCATTAAGTCTTCAAAAAGTCATTTGAAGCAGATAGTACATTGTAGCTTTTATGGCAAGACAACTGGAGTCCTGAGTTTAAGTAGGGTTTCGTTTTGTTTTGTTTATAGGGGCACAAAATTCATAATCAAGAGAGTAAGAATTTGAGCTTTTGTCCATCCTTATATAGAACTTATTGTGCTGTAATTCCTCACTCATAGTGCAGAAGATAGCATGTTACAACAGGAATTTGTTTTTCATTACTTAATAAATCATTTTTCTTGAGTAAAGGGCACTATTCACTTCAAATCTATGCATTCTGGGCCAAACTATATTGGAATTCTTTGGGAAAGAAAATGGAACATTTACAAGCCTGTAAGAATTAAACTATTAAATATTTTCTCTATTGTTGAATTTAGAGATTATTTCCTTTTGGAGCAGACATAATTTCCTTTTGTACAAATTGATGGTATGTTTAAATAATAAAAAGCTATTCAAATATCTTGAGTATAACATCCACTCATCTCCAATCCAATTCTGTTACTAATTCTTCCAATAGGAAGAGAAGAGCCTTGCATTGTACAAAATGCCTTAACAGGGTTTTCTCTTGAGCCTTAAGTGAAATGTCTTCTGGAGAGCTTGCTCATGATCTACCATGCTTATTATGTATATAAGAACAGGTTGGCTACTTCTAAGGTTAGAAGTACTAATCCTTTCATGCAGGAAAGGACCTGAGTAGATTGAGGAAGTTCATCCAGGTGACTATGAAGTCTTCCTTGAGAAGATCTGAAGTGATTTCTTGTAATAGATTTTCCACTACAAACTGTGCATACAATTCAGAAATGCATTTCTTATAGTTTCTTTTCTCCGTGAAACAAAGTAACTCTCTCCCTGAAACCTCATTAAGATGATTATTGACATTGTCTAACTCTATAACAATTATTTTACCAGACTCAGATAGTTTACCAATGTTTCTTCATCTAGATGTAATAATACCTTAATACCTTTCAATGAGGCAGGGAATGTGTCTAATCTACTTTAGTCATTATCACAGTGCTTTGCTCATAAGAACTCAATAAATGTTAAATTTATTGGAATTCTGTGGCTTGAAATTAATTTACTTAACTTGCATTAAGCCCTGGGGTTCTTTCATTTGTTAATGAATTTCTGTGTGGGATCCTTAATAAGTGGAAATATGCGAAGGTCATGCCTAATGACTGGGATGCAACAACTGTAGCATTTGTTTTGTTCAACTTCAGCTCTTTGTGTATGCTTCCCCAAAATAATATTTATTGGTAAAATAATTTCTCAAATGAACAGTCCATAAATAAAGAAAATACGTTATCGACGTTCTTCTCAAAATTATTTTATTTGATTAACTTCAAGTGTTTGGGGATTTTGAATATCATTTCCTTTCCATTTGTACTACAAATATTACATTCGCTGAAAAGGAAAATAAAATGCTGCAATAGTAGAGAGGATGTCATGATCATAAATATGATGCATTTTATTTAAACATGTTTGTGAAATAGGGTCATTTAGTAGATGGAAAACAATCAAAACTAATCACTCGCTATGAAAACTTTCAGACATTCTTAGCCGTTGTGAAATTACATAGAAAACCATCTATGAAAATTGCATTGAGATAGCTTAGACACTTCTAATCTTACCTGATTCTAGAAATGAATCAGCTGAAGTTCATGGGCGCTATGATTTCCAGTGAACTATGTGATCCAGTAGATTTTGTTAGAAGCCTTGCTTATGCTGCGTTGCACTGTGCACAGTCTCCTAACCTACCCTCCTTTGCACACTTATTTCTGACTGTGGCCTTCATCTTTGTTCCTGTTTTTTCTCCAAAATGTGGAGACATTAGTGACTTCATTTTTTTACATATAATTTAATGTTGTGAAGAATGTTCAGGGGTGCAGGGAGATGACTCAGTGGGCAGTGAGCTTGCTTCTCAATCATGAGGACCTGAGTTTGGATCCCCAGCATGCAGACGCTAAGTACTATAGCTTACATCTGTAACCCCCAAATTGTGTGTGTTGGAAGTGGTGTTGAGACATGTGGATTCTAGATGGTTGCTCGCCAACCAGCCAGTGTAACCCAAAGAGTGAGCTCTAAGTTCAGTGAGTGATCCTGTTCAAAAGATTTACATGGATAGTAATAGAAAAAAAAAAGTCAGGCTCAGCCTTGGTCTTACACACACACACACACACACACACACACACACACACACACACCCCTATCATTTATAACATTTTTTTAATTATTATTTCATGGATATGGGTGATTTGCCTGTATGCATATCTGTGTACTACAGGTTTGAAGAGCCTGTGGAGGACAGGATGGAGGATGGTGATGAGTACCTTTGGAACAGTTACAGACAGTTGGGAGCTGCCATGTGGGTGCTAGGATTCATACCCAGGTCCTCTGCAAGTGCTCTTAACCCCTGCATCATCTCTCCAGACCCTATATGGCCATTACTATTATAAATCTAATCCATTTGTATATTTGTTCATGGGGTAGGTTTCCTAGGGATTAGGAATATGGGGATTCACCAACCCTTATGATTCTACACTAACCAATTTCAGGTTAGTTTGTATTATGTTCTGTGTCTCTGAATATCATCCTTTACTAGGCAGTGTTCAAATGGATCCTGGAAAGTTTGCAAACTGCTTCAAAGACTTTACACTGATAGTTTGCAGCAATGCAAATCATGGCAACTTTCTGCAACTTTCAAGACTGTTATGTATGCGTCTTTGATCTAGATGCCTTGTGTGTCTGCCAGGCTGTTACAGCATTAAGAGTGGCCATGAGGTTTCTCACCCTTATGTTTGTTTTTAACCATAAACAAGTCACAGTGCTGAAATGCCTGGCTTTTTTTCATATTAATTGGCTATTGTTGGTTTGAGTAAATGAGTAAATCAACTACCTATAGTTACAAACCTCTTCAACCAACAGCCCCTCTCTGGATCACAAAGTCTGATTTTTTTTTCATTGTTGGTTTTTCTCAGACTCCTAAATAGAAAAAAATCCACTCTATATAAAATGAAAGAAAAGGAGGACAAGCATTAAAGTATTGGTATAAGTCTGGGTCGAGTGGCTGTATGTCTGGGTATTTGAATGAAACGTAAACTTTCTCTAAAGTATGCTTATTTTCTTTTTAAAATATATGTGAACAAGCAGAAAAATAATGCAACTCAGCTCAATAGTAAATGCAAAATCCATGCAGTAACTGCTGCCTTAATGCATATCTGTAGCTGAATATGCCACCTCTTCACCATGCATACCATGCACCCCAAAACTGTAAGTTATTTAGGCGTGTACAAAAACTGATCAAATTGGAAGTAGATATAAATAAAAATAAATAAATAATACATAAATAGGGGAGTTTTTCTTGTCCAGTTTAATTTCCAAAGCAGAAATTGAGTTTCTTCTCATAGAACGTATCTCCTTTGGTACAGTCTATTTCACCAAAACCCAATATTCCTACATTGAGCAAATGTGTGACATTTTGCATCTCTCTTCCTTTGGTTTGTGAGCTTTGGCCAGTAAAGACAGAACTATCTTTTCAGTATGATACTTCGTATCTTTTGAAAGTAATTAAATGTATTTTCCTAATTGGGGAAATCAGGATTCTTGGGCTAGCTCGCTGGGTTGTGGGGACTCTTGGGACAGTTCTCATGCAGGTACCATGAGGATTCACTGGTTTAAATATCTGAAAGGCATAATGCTAAATGCTATTCTGTGAATCATTAGAACAGATGTCTACTCAAAGAAAGTGGTACATCCTATTTATTATTTATTTATTTAATCTATTTATGTTATCTTTGAAATGTTCCGTCCACAGAAATTGATGAAGTTTTTCCATAGAAATCTAACAAACTAGTCCTGAGATCATATTCATAAAAATGTATTTTTTTAAAGGAAGAATAATGCACCCAGAGTCTTCTTTATCTAGATCCCTCAGCATCCCTACCACGGTAATGACTTTTAATACATTAAAATCATACATAGAAAGTGTGACTGAGAACATCCATGATAATGTCAATGTTAGAATATAAAGCACAGGAACACATCAACTTACTTATAAATAGAGGGAGGAATAAATACCTCTCCATGCAATTCAATGTGGCAGCCAAGACTGACCACGCTGTAGCAGAACACCATGAGACCTGCCAAGATGTCTCCTTGCATCTGCTCTCCTGGCATTAGCAGGGGAATCCAGGTGCAGAACAGTCATTGGCAAGGTCTCAGATTAAGTTCTGAGTTTTGGAAAAGCCCAGATGACAGGTGGGATTCTCAGCCAAGAATAGGAGATGGCATTTCAAATAGAGTAGGCATGATAGAAATCTCAGAAATTATTTAAACCTCTGAAACTAAGGAATTTGAAAGGAAGTTTCCTCAGGCAATTTTTATTGCACATATTATTTCTTCCTGGTATATTACAAAATATTATCCATTTATTGTTTTTTTTCTGTACTGCAATAGAAATTAATATGAGATGATTTTAAGGTCTTGTTGTTGAACTTTTCCAGGGAAGGCAGAAAACAATGCCTGCTCTACTAAGATAGAGATGCCACTGACACAGTATAGAAAGAATTCCACCTAAATCTAGCTTGAGAACCAATAGGTACTTTGGTATTTATCATGATTGTCTCAATGTATCAACACCACCCAGAATTCTTTGCAACTCAGAGGACATCATACACCTGTAGAGTCCCACCAGCAGTATGAGTGATGTATAAGAACCTGCACTACCAAAGAGCCTCTCTAGAATGATAGAGGCAGGTCTAACTATGACTCTCCTCTTGCAGAGCAATAGTTTATACCTTAATCAATCTTAGGGGGAGAGCAGGAGCCTTGTGGATTTTCTGGTATTCTCTCTTACTTTCATGAGAGGATGATGTTAGGCCAGATATGGTGAGCATCTCATGGATTCTCTGATTCAAAATGGTAAAGATAATGTCCAATGCAGAGGATGCAGATGCAGGAAATATTTGTTGGTTTTTTAATCTGTGTGTGTCATAGGGGATTTATTTCATAACTCAGAAATTGTCCAGACTGTACAAACAAATATGAAGCTTATGAGAGATGTCTGTAGTGAATTTAAAATTTGGAAGTCCATATCTACACTTGGTAATTGCCAACATGTGAATGGATGAGACCATCATAGAGAAAGAAGCTGTGTAACCCAACACAAGGGTCATATTGATGGTTAATCTTAATTGTCAGTTTGATAAAACCCAGAAACATGGAAGACAGACCTATAGGCAGGCTAACTGAGAATTATCTTAATTTGTGTAATGGAAGTGGGAAAAATCTATCTACTATGGGTGGTAAACTTCCCTGTGCTAGGATCCTGGAGTTTATAAAAAGAAGAAAGTGAGCTAAACATAATTTAGCATTAATGGATCTGCTTCTTCACTGTGCATGTGTTGTGATCAGCTATCCCAAGTTCTTGTAGCTCTTCCCCACAATGACAGACTATAATTGTTGAGTTATAAACCCAAATAAACTCTTCCTTCCAAAGTTGTTTGAGCCAGGGTAATTTACTAGAGCAAAAGAAATTAATCAAGACAGACAGCTCTCATTTGAAATGAAAAACCAAAACCTTTAAATACTCTATGCAGAGGTTTTTTACCATGATATAAATTTAGAGCCAAGGAAGGTCATGATATACATTGTATTTTCAATGATCTGAACTTTCAAGAGGCTAAAAATGTTTTAGTCGTCACTAGGAAATTCCAAATATTTGTTTTATGGTTGCAAATCTAAATAAAATAACTATTTCTTTACAGATAACAGTATAAGAAAAATCCTAAAAATCAATTAAAGAAATACTATATATTTTGTTTCTTATTTATGCATAACATTCCAGTTAGCATATCCCTGCCAGCTAAGCATATCTCTTTAGACAGTTTTGAGAACTCTGTTTAGATCCATAGCCAATTTTTGATTGGATCATTTGTTTTTTTAATTTTTATTTGTTTTTTGGGAGGTTCTTTGTATATTCTGGATATTAATCCTTTCTTAGATATATAGTTGACAAAGATTGCCTCTTATGCTATGGGTTAAAATTTCACTGCATTGAAAGTTTCCTCTACTGTGCTGATTTTTAATTTTATGAAGTCCAATTTGCCAATGGTTGGACAAACACCCAGGCAAATGGAGTTCCATTCAGAACGACTTCCATTACATTTATATCATCTGTGTGATTTCTTCTGGAATTTTCAGCATTTCAGGTTTTACATTTAGGTTTTTGAACCACTTGGAACTGATTTTAGCTAAGGGTCTCAGCACTATTTGTTGAAGATGTTATCACTACTGCACTGTGTATTTTTCCATCTTTGTCAAATATCAGGTGGCTGTAACTATGTGCATTCATTTTGGGGTCTTCTATTTTATTCCACTGATCTGTTTCTACACCAGTCCCATGCTGGTTGTATTACTATAGCTAGGTAATATAGCTTGAAATTTGATATGATCATCCTGCCAGAAGTGTGGTTTTGCTCAGGATTGCGTTGGGCTCATTAATTTCATGGGGATTTTAGGATTGTTTTGTTCTATTGTGAACAATTTCATGGGGATTCTGAATGTGATTTTATTGAATCTGTAATTGATTTTGGGGGTATGGTCATTTTTTTACAATGTTAATTCTAAAAATCCTTAAGCATGGGGAGTCTTGCTATCTTCTGCTGTCTTCTTCAGTTTCTTTAGATATTTAAAGGTTTCATTGAAGGAGTCTTTTATGTCCTCGATTAAGTTTATCACTACATTTTGTTTTTATTGCATTGTAAGTGAGAGTGCTGCTGGTGTGTGTGAAGTCAGTAAATAGAATGCTTACTCTTTTTTATAAGTCTCATTTTGCTGAGAGTGTTGATCACTTCTAAAAATTTTGTGGTAGAATTTGGGGCTCTCTTAAATATCATATCAAGTAGGGAAAGAGTTGAATACTATGGTATCTCTTAACTGTTTTTATTTCTTCTTTTGAGAACTTTGTGTTCCTATCCATCTCCTGTTTGTTAATTTTGTAACAATTTGATTTTTTTTGCAATTGATTGCCTCCAAAAATTTGAAAGCAAAACCTCACTTCTGAAAATAGCACATACTTTGAACAGAGGACTTGGAGGAATTGAGCTAGAATTGAACTAGAAGTCTCTTTTGTTTTTTTGTGTGTGAGAATTAGTTCTCATAGTGCTGGGAAGTACTAAAAAAAAAGAGGCCAAAAGGGAAATGCAATCAATAGTCACACCAAGTATAAAGCTTATGAACCATGACAGTGAAGAGCATGGCAAGATATCCCCCTAAGGGTGCAATGGTGGCACTTTTATCCTGGTGGAAAATACCTCCTGTCGAATTAGATTTAAGGTCAGTTCAACAGACGGGAATCCATATCTGGTACTATAAACCTAGCCAACTACCTCTGGCTGGAGAGTTCATGCACCCTAGAGGTGAACTCACTACTGCCATTTTCCTTAACCAATATAGTTTGGAACTAAATCCCAAGTTCATACCATGACATCCACAGGTAAGTGTGGCTCTCACCCCTTAAGACAGATAGAGACTGTTGCAGAGATCCACTACTAGTCAAAACACAGAGAATAAATGACCACAGGGTCCCTGTCCCACTTCATGCCTCTGCAATGCAACCTCTATACTTGAGACTAGGAGAATGGCATGGAGATAAAAAGCAAGCAGATTGTGAAAACCAGAGTATCTCCTGCTAGACAGTGTCTCCCAGACATGACGGTGATACTGAACCCATGAAATCTCACCACTATGGTTGCCTAAATGAGACCTGCATAATGATTATACCAGTTAACATGCCAAACATGGATAAGGGAAATTTCACAAGGCCCCATGCCTAGAATGAGAGATACAGGAAATCAACGGCCATTGAGAGGAGGGGGAATTGATTTGCTCTAGGGACAAATTCACTAATAGGTTGACTGATTTCATGGAGTCAATCTTTATAACATGCACATCCAAGCAACACTACATGGACTCAGTTATGTGTCTGTGTGTATTTGTGTATCCATATACATATATATATATATATACACACACACACACACACACACAATAATAGTTATAGGAGAATAAGCCATGGGTTTGATAGGGAGTAGGGAAAGTAAAATAAATATTCATACATACAATTCTCAAAAATAAAGAAAGAAAAAGAAAAAATGAATAACAATGTTGGAAGTTTTTTTTTTGCTGACTGGTAGAGGCTGCACTCTCCCCATGGCCTGGCAGCTCAACAACATGGGTCTCCCTCCCTCCAGCAGAACTTCCTGCCTCTACCTGCCCTCATCTGGAGAATATCCCTGGGCCTGCGGGACTGACCTTGTCTCTAAGCTACATGCTTGATTTATCTTTAGCGTGACCCTTGACACAGATTTCTGCTAAGACAACATGGGCTAGGAGCTCTACGATAAGAACCTATGGCCACATACATAGCCTTGTGATAAGAGTGTGCCACTTAATGCAAATTAGGGTTTGTTCCCAGGCTCCCCAGTCCTATATATTCCTTATATTCTGGAATAAAGTTGAGCTGATTGACAGACGTCTGTCTCCTAGAGGACTGTCTCCATTTGTACCTACAGCATCTT
>CABHPQ010155913.1:0-48163 GCA_902168405.1 Peromyscus aztecus | reverse complement strand
CGCGGTCGGGGTGACCCAACGCGCGCGGGGGCAGCCGCGTCCGAGCCCAACTTGGCCTCGGCCTCGCCCTCTGCCCAGCCTGCCGCCGCTGGTGTCCCCTCCTTCCCGCGATTTCGTTTCTTCTCACGCTCCCCCTACACCCCTCCCGCCTCCAGCACCGCTCTCCCCACCTTGTAAAACAAAGCCGGGGAAAATGCCTGCCCGTGCAGCTCGGAGTGCGCAGCCCATCTTGGAATAAGGAGTGAGTACAATGGCGTGTTGGTCGCTCGCCAAAAAACCCAAAAGAAAGAAAGAAAGAAAGAAAAAAAGAAAGAAAAAGAAAGAAAAGAAAAAAAGAGAGAGAAAGAAAGAAAAGAAAAAATAAAAGCATCAAGTCTGTGTTAAAAAAAAAAAAACATTTTGAATGCTGCATGCCTCATGCTTGCCAGCGCCTCGCGGGAGAGACCCGGCTATACCGCAGGAGGTGAGACCCCCGGGCACCCACCCCGGCCGCGCGCTCTCTGGGGAGGGCGGCGCAGGTCCCATGGCTCATTTTCTTTTCCATTCCGTGGGTTGGATGTGATCCGGGCTTGGCTACCCAACCCCAGCCGGAATCCTCTCTTGGCGGTGTCTTCTGCTCTTCCGCTGGTGCCTGGGGTTTTTGCGTTTGCCTCCCTCGGGTGTGGGTTTGGCGCATCTTAAGACAGTTTCTAGAGAGGAGGGTCAGCCCTGGAGAGTAGCCCGCAGGCCGGTTGCACGGTGGCCTTCATCACACTTGTTGCCCATAGCATGGAGGACACGCAATGGTGCAGGGGGAAATAAAATGAAAAGCTCGCTTCTGCTGCTGTTTCGGGGGGCACTAGAGGCCAGCGCAAGAGGCATATATGGGTGAGGACTAGAGACCAGGAGTGCACTGAGGAGGACGCCGGGGGAGGGGGGAGGTAGTGATGGTGTAGAGGGTGTGTGAACAGCCAGCTTCGTGGCCTCTCCGCTATCACCAGTGGAGGCTGGGAATCCACAGCGCCCTGATTAGATTGGGAGGAAAGGCTGCCTTTTGCTTTTTGTTTGTTTTAAATATTTATTTTGTATTCCACCAGCTTCTGTCCATTCTAGTCTGCCAATTGTGCATTATATATTTCTGCTAATTAAATATAAGGCCACGGCTTAAAGGAATTAAACTCCTTCAGGAAATTTATCAGCCTAACACACACACACACACACACACACACACACACACACACACACACACACACACACGAGAGAGAGAGAGAGAGAGAGAGAGAGAGAGAGAGAGAGAGAGAGAGAGCGAGCAGATATGGTAATATTAGATATTTTATTCTCTCTCTCTCTCTCTCTCTCTCTCTCTCTCTCTCTCTCGGTGCATCATGACAATATTTGGTGGGATTTCACGCTGGGGCTGGGTAAATGATAGTGGTTTATAATTCTCTCTACAAAAAAGCAGCCCTAGGGTGAAAGTCAGTACCCTGGGGTGGGGGTGGGGGACCTGACTTTATGATTAGATGCAGGACTCCTCTGTTGTGTTCTGTTTTTTAAGTCAGGAGATGGCTCAATTTTATTTTATTTTTCAGTCAGGTTCTGAGCAGCAGGGAGGGGGTGGGGGAGTGCCGGAGCAGTTACAGGTGATAGTGATCTCTAACTGTGGTAAGCACACAGTCTACTAGACTGTAAAAATCCAAACAGTTAACGCCCGCTGAAGTGCTTACTTTGAGTGGCATCACCCTTGCCAGGATGGTGACGGTGCCTTCTAGTTGGTGACTTGATTCAGAACAGGTGGATGGGTGGAGAAGGAGGCATCCCCACTTGTAGTGGGGGGCTGAGCCTCACTTAGGAAGCTGCTGAAGCTGACCCTGGGGATTCTCCATGGAGAGCTGCTGCTGCTGCTGCTGGGGGTGGGGAGGGCTGTATCCTCAGGTCTGCTCTATGATTTCATCTCTTCAAAGTCAGAACTTCCCGTGAGCTCGGCTGCTCCAGGAGATCCTCGCCTTCATTTTTCACCCCCCCCCCCTTCGTCTGGTTCATCACATAGCTTTGCTTGGAGAGTGTCTTTTTTTGATGGGCAACTGGGGATGTACTTTATGAACTCACTGTGGTAGCCTACATTTACGCCCAGCATTAGGCAAGAAGGCAGGATAGGAAGCTGTGTGTAAATGGATGCTCTTTACAAGTGTCTTCTCCTTGAGTAATTTCTGAGGCTGTAGGGTGCAATTCCATAGGGATTTGCTACATGAATATTGAAAAGTAAATTTTAGGTTATGTTACCATTTTTATGAAACCTATATTATACACATGGCAGTGATCTGGCTTGTTTTTGTAAGTGGTGAGCTTTAAACTAATGATTTGTGTTGGTGTTTAAGTCTCCATCTTCTTGACCATTCTGTTAACCCATATTAGTTCGCTCTTGCCTCTCCAATCAAATGCTCTGTGGTGAATGGCTTATTTTCCCCTCCGCAAGTGGCCATCGAATAGCTTTTGTATTTTCTAAAATGAAACCCATTAATGATGATTTTGAAGAGTTTGGATAAATAATAGATGGACTTGGAGTCACCCCACAGAATCAGGGAGCTCTAATGGAGCAATTAGCCTTGCGCAGAGCATGGAGGGTCTAAGGTGTGAGCCAATGTGCTGGGTTTCTTTCTTCTTGCTTTTGCTGGAGAAATAGAGGGACTTGGTCCTGTCTTGGCTGGATTGGTTCAAGAGTTGGCAATAACTTTTGTGTTTTAAGCATGTGAGCGATGGCAGAACCATGTTTCATAATGTGCTTGCTTTGGAAGGTGGGCTCTAGATACGACTGCGCTAAGTGGTGTGTTCCCACCAGAAAGTAGGAAGGATATCTTGAACTGCACTGATCGCCATCCCTTCGCTGTAAGAATTTGAAAACCCAAACAGCAAACCTTCTTTACTCTGATTGCTCACAGTGTAAAAGTCTGATATATAGGAGTCAGCCAGGAGCCTTCCTCGTGAGCAGATATCTTGTTTAGTACCATCAGCCCTTGGGAGCTCAGGGCATCTTCATTGACACATAATCACGAGCAGACACAAACCTAGAAATGAATGGGGAACTCCTCAGGCATTCTTTTGTTTAGTTCTTGACTTCTTGGTCTGACCCCTGTTTTTTTCCATCCACCTGGCACTCCATTGGCAGCAAAGAGCAGAAGCCCAGCCCCCTCCCTTGAGCCTATATATGGTTCTGGAAATGATTAGAGAAGGCTGCGGGGTGAGGTCCCTCAGCTCCCACTAGGAGAGTGCCTGAGTTCAGCCAGCCCCGGCTGACCCCCTAAAGAAGCAGCTAGCCCCTTGCTTCCAGACTCCTCTAGCCTAACCCAAATTCTCTGTTGTTGTCAGTGGCGGCCCCTGACTTGCTGGATCCCAAGTCTGCCGCTCAGAACTCCAAACCGAGGCTCTCCTTCTCCGCAAAACCCACGGTGCTTGCTTCCCGGGTGGAGACTGACACGGCCATTAATGTTATGAAATGGAAGACGGTCTCCACGATTTTCCTGGTGGTCGTTCTCTACCTGATCATTGGAGCCACTGTGTTCAAGGCATTGGAGCAGCCTCAGGAGATTTCCCAGAGGACTACCATCGTTATCCAGAAACAGACCTTCATAGCCCAGCATGCCTGCGTCAACTCCACCGAGCTGGACGATCTCATTCAGGTAACAACCCCCAGACGAGTTGGGCTCCATTTCTCTCTAAGGGGAAAGAAAAGACGAGGGCACCAGGGTGGACCTCACGGTCCCTGAGAGCATGGACCTCCTTCCCCAGTGTCTTCCTTTCCTCCTACTATCCTCTCTTACTTCTCCTGCTCATCCTCTTCTTTCCTACTCTTTTATACTTCTTCCTCCTCTGTTCTTTCTGTCCCTGTCTTAGAACTGACAGGGGTTTACTCGGCTGCAGGCCCTCATGACTGAGGAGGCCATTGCCCACAGAGAAGTCTTGGTTTGACAAAGTAGTAGAGCTTTTAACTTGGGCTCTGGCCATGGCCACTTAGGGAGACTGGCTTGTACACTCTTGGGATATACCTTCCACCTTGTGAACAAGTTGTCACCCAATTCTTTAATCTCCTTGGAGTATAGCTTCATTAAATGGTCATTTCTTCTTTGAGTTCCAACGAAGATCAGCTTACTACTATACAGAAAAATGAAGTTTTTGCGAAAGAAGCACACCAGTTTTAATATAAAACAGCAGAGCACCATTCTCATGGTGAGCCATGCTTTAAGTATTAACCCCCAAATGATTTCTGTCTGAGTTTGGCCTCTTAGACATGACCATTTTTTGGTTGTGGGTTTCTTTGGTGTAAAACGTATAGGTGACAAGAAAAACCTTCAAGTTCCCCTACAAGGGGATTTGCTGGCTGTTGAAAACATTCTCATTGTGTACACATCTATTTTCCTAGACAGCTTGCTTTTTCTTGCTTGGTTTAATTCAAATTGGACGGAAAGTGATCTGTGAGTCATCATTTGAGTGTGCTTTTCCTCATTTTGTGTCTGGGTTTTTATATCCTTTGAATGAGTTGGATAACAGATTTAGAGATTTATAATTGGATTAATCCCATGTTTTTGTAGGACCTTTGCCCTGGTTCCATCTCATGATGACTCCCCCTGTTAGTCCCAGCCTGCGGAGGAGACATGTCCTTATTCACACACCGCTGACAGTTGTTCAGAGCTGGTGTTATCTGCTCCTGATCCTCACTGGGGTCTGCCACATTCAGGCATTTCTGCGTCTCTCCCATTTAACTTAAAATTTGTCCCTTTTTGTTTCGGTTTTAAACTGACACAGTCTTGAGTTTTGAAAATGTTCTTCGCATGCTCACCCACCAAGCTCTCTGTTGCTTTTAGATATAATGGTGGCATGTTCTACAGCGGCAGACAGACAAACAGCCAACTAACCAGTCCTTTGTCTCAGCTACCCCTTTGCCCGAGCTTATGCAAGCTCATCTTCATTTCATTCTTTCTCCGTACCACGTAAGCCCGCCGGGAGATGCCGCGGCTCTTTAAGGTGTCCCTGCCTGTTTTGCTTTCTGAAGCATAGCTTCTGGTCATGTCAGTGGGGGCCAACTGAAGTGGTGCTCAGAGCCTCAGCTCTGGGCTCAGATAGGGTGTGTGAGCCCCTTACCAAATCTTCATGAGTAAACAACTTTTCCCTGTAAGCCCCAAATGATCTCTCTGGGATGGGAAGAGACTTCCCACCCAGTAGGTGTGACCAGAGTCAAGGATAACCCACCTGCAGGAGTGACGAAAATCATCAGGCTTGTTTATAGCTCTTATTCCCCCTCCCCATCCTTTTATTGGGCCATAGCTATTGATTCAGGTAACTGCACCCTCATAGCCGGTGCGAAGTGTGATTGGTCTTGGGCAGGGAAAGGAAAAGAATCGTGCAGGTGGCTGGAGGAACCTCAGTGTGAATTGGAGAATGATCTCACTGTCTGACTCTACCCAGAACTCTCAAAATAACTTAAAGGCCATGGCAGATGGGGCAGTCTAGTGGTGAATACAGATTATTTTTTTACACATTGTTTTTTTTTTTTTTTTTTGGTCTGGAATAGACAGAGCTCAAAATATGACCTACTTTTCTCATTTCTCTTCTGCAAGCTCCATCCGTTTTAGCTTTATTACTAAGCACAGCTGGTTGAGTGTCATTGGTCTTTAAACATAGTTTTATGTTCCATCATTTTCAGTGCGGAAGTTGCCGGTTATTTATTATCATATCTTATGTTTATTACTCAATGTCAGTACATTTTCCCCCTTGAATATATATATTTTTGATTAAAAAAAAGTATTCAGACTTCAAGGATCAAGAACAGAAAAAGGCAAATGAGCCCGTGGTCATTTATGAGAATAGCATCCCTCCCTAGAGCTCCAGTGTCTGGTGTCTCCGCGCTCTCATTCCCCCATTACTTTAATCCTTAAAACCCTGCCAGTGGGTCTACTGGACAGCAATATCACAGCACTATGGATGGGGAAACCAGACAGAGCCAGTCCAGGTGATATGCCAGGCGACATCAGCAGGGTCCAGTCTACAGTCAATACTCGGAGGCTCTGCTGTCTAGGGAGCTTCATCTTCCTGCCGTGTGGGAGGCAGAAAGGGTGGTGGGAGTGGGTGCTAGGTCACCTGCTGTTAGTAAGAAGGAAGCACTCAAACAGTAGGACAGTGTCCCATACAACGGAACTGTCCTGTCCCCAGAGTATTACCAGCCACCTGACTCCATGCTGTGTTTGTCAGGGTGGGATGAAAGGGACGGAGGAACAACAGGACAGGTGACAGCCTCCAGAGCGTCTGTGCTGGATACCTGTGCCTCTGTGTGATTCCCATTAATTTCGTAATGACGCATTCAGTCAATCACCACAGCTTTTCAACAAGATTGGTAGAGGTGCTAGAGACAGATTGTTGGGACAAATGTCTTTTCTGGGTCAGGATTTGAAGGCAGAGCAGGTATCTGCTTCTATGGCACTTCAGTTAATGGTGTCACTACAGAAACACACAGGAAAACACTCCTGAGGTTTAGACTCATAAAAACTGTCACCAGACAGAATTCAATGAATATCCAGGAAGGGTGTACATTACTCTAACTCTTTGCATTCTCTAGCTTATATAATTCTCACAACTGTTTAACCTAATCATCTATAAATAACTTCTGTACAAACTGAGGCAGGAGAGTGCTAAGTGGGAGAGTGTTAATTGAAACCCAAGTGGGCAGACTAAGAATGTGTGCACTTACTACCTGTGTTTACTACTTTTTAAAACCCATTAATCAACATTTTCTTGGAAATGCTCTGGTAATCTGTGCATTAGGGTGTAATAAATGTGAAATTATCATCTCCATGCACAGTGATGTATGTTACATGTCTGTGTTTCTAACCTGGTGAGTACATTGGCTACATTCCAATGTTCTTCCCAGGCAACAGAACTCTTATCAATGTTCTCTTTGAATGGCATAGACCAGGAGAAGCATGGTTGTATTAGACACAGCTTACCTTCAGTCTAGCTATTCCCATGCTGATTAATCAATTTGGGGATTTAAAATATGTTGCAAAATCTATGACCTATGCTTTAGTAGCAAAGATATCTTACAGGTGTTTGTTCTCTGTAAAGCGAAAGTCTCACTGCCTGAGAGCTAGGTAGGGGAGATATCCTTCTCTGTTATGGGGTAAAGAATCGTCGGATTTATATGATAGTATCTAGTGACCTCAGTCTAGATATTTGGTATCTTCATTGGGGCAGTACTGCATTATATTTTGCATAATTCCTTCCTTGCTGTTTGGTCCTTTCATGGGTATTTATGGAGGATCTTCAGTGGGTTGACTTCTCTGCTCGGTATTTAGCCAAGTAAAATGACAGGAGAAAAGCATGGCTTCTCTTAAGGTACTCCTTCCTACATAGTCAATGTGGGGGGATCACTTTAAATATAGTCACATTAGAAATGCTTGCAGATTGGAGTTAGGAGTGCTTGAAATGGAATACTACGGAAGAAATTAATTGCTTAATGATGATGGGAGAGACACAGAAGAGGTCAAGAGAGGGTGCATGAAGAGGAAGAAAGGAGATCGGAGGGGTAACAGGTAGATATGCTCTAGAAGAAGAGTTATCTAGACATGAGGCCAGGGTCATGAGCAGGCTCTGCAGCATTGACCAGGCCCTATCATTCCACAGCAGGGAGGTTGGTCCCAGCCTAGGCCTGGCCTCCATCTGGAGTGGATGAGCCTTGCTGGGTACTTGGCTATGTGTGGAAGGATACTAGGAGCTACAAGGCCCCAATGTACTACCCCAAGATACAGCTAAGTCTGGGCTTTTTAAATAAGGAAACATTAATTTTTGTTTGTTGTGTTAAGATTATATGAACTGTATATTATCCATCCATTTACAAATACTTTTTGAATGCCTACCATGTAAGGCAAGTTCTGAAATGTAGGGAGATTGGAGCATGAAGATTCTTGCCCCCTCTGAACCTGTATTCTATTGGGAAGTGGAGGTGCTCATCCATAGTGATAGGTTCCAGAAGATTCAAGCCGTGAAGCTAGGCATGGAGGGTTGTTAGAAAATGTTGAGGGTGGACGGTAAATAAGGTTACTGGTGAACTGTCACTGATATGGTAATTTTTGGATGAAGAGACAAATCAGTGTCAGGTGTGCAGCAGCACTTAGTCAGGGGCCTGAACACATGCACAGGCTCTGGCCCAGGTGGAGGCTTCTGCCAGGAGGCTGAGGGGAACTGGAGAAGATGATGTTGGGCAGGGTATGGGGACTGCCCTAGTTCCATTTCTGTAGTTGTGATAAATTATTCCAACAGTAAGCAAATTAGGGGAGAATGGTTTGTATTTTAGCTGATGACTCCAGGTTGCAGTCCATCACTGTGGAGAGGTCACAGCGGCAGAGGCTGAGGTAGCTCCTCACAGTGCATCTACAGGCAAGGGCAGAATGCAAAAAAGGCACTCATGCTTCGTGCTCAGCTGGCTTTTCCATTCTTACACAGTCTGGGCATTGTGTCTCCCACCTTCAGTCTGGGTCTTCTCACATCAGTTACGCAGACAGTCTCCTGTAGACATGCCATAGGCTAATCCGACCTTGATAATCTCTCACTGAGCCTCTCTTTCCTGGTGATTCTCTGTTGTGTGATGTTGGCAATTAGAACTCACCATCACAGGGATCGTGCCATGTCCAGCTTCCTAAGTTTAAAAATATGGAGTCTGCGTCTTGACTTGCTCTGACTTGTGTTCCAACAGCCCCTCCCCAGCCTTTGCCTTCACACAACTGTACAGTCAGCAGGAGCAGAATACCTAACTCTGCTTGGAGATGTTTGCAGGAGGCATCTTGAGACACGGTTAGATTCTGGGTAGATTTGGGAAGAGAATGAGGTAGAGCTTACCCATGTGCTAGTTAAGTGTGCAATGGACAAGAGACAACCATACCCTGGCTAAATTTTTGTCCCAAGGAATTAAAAGGTGATGGGTTCTTTTTATTCAAATGGGGAAGCATGTGGGAATTGCCAGAATGGGGGATATTGTCCTGATAGTGTCAAGCAGGTTTCACTTATTGAAGGTCTCTGAGGCACCAGATTGTAGCATTTACAGAGCCAGTTTCTTGGAGGAAAACAGTGTAATACAGTATAGCACTCAAATAAAACAAAACCCCACATTTTGGAGCTGCTGGCTGCCAGCAACAGTTATCCTCCTATGAGGTCCTGTACCAGACACTTCTGTTGTGGATCCTGAGCACTAATGTGCATATGAGCATTTTTATCAGCTAGGGTTCCTACACACTACTGGTCACATTTTCTTTTACATCACCAGCTACAGAAGCAAAGTCTTCTGTGAGTCTCACTGAGACCAAGTGTATATCTATAAGCAAAGATGAGAAGGGGATGCCAACCTCCCTGGAAGTTCTCATACCATGGTATGTTGCTGGTTCCTTTTAATTGTTGACTTGATCCCATACAGAATCACCTTTAGATTAGCTACATTGGGTTGGCCTGTGGGTGTGTCTGTGGGTGATTGTCTCAGTGGCCTTGATTGATGTAGGAAGACCCAGCCCACCATGGGTGGCAACATTCTCTAGGACGGGAGTCCTGAGATGTATTAGTGGAGAAATTAAGCTAAGCACTAGACATGTTGTAACTTACCCTCTCAGTTCTTGACGGTGGATGTAATTAGATACTTCCACCCTCTTGTTGTTGTGATTTCCCAACAATGACAGGCTGTATCCTAGAATTCATTGTAAGCTGACTACAACCTTTGCCCTCTACGTTATTATTTATTTATGAATTATTTTTACTTTATATATGAGTGTTTTGCCTGCATGTATGTATGTCTACTCTGTGTACAGTACCCACGGAGGCCAGAAGGGGGTGTCAGAGCCCATGAAACTGGAGTTACAGATGGTTGTGAGCTGCCCTGTGAGTGCCAGGAACTGAACCTGGGTCCTCTGCAAGAGTAGTAAATGCTCTTAACCACTGAGCCATCTCTCAGCCTGGCTCCCTGTGTTCTTTTTGTCTGGGTGTTTTATCACAGCAACAGAAATGATGCTAGACCATTCTCAAGGACAGCTCTTGATGAGCATGTCATCTGACCAGGGGACAGTACCACAGTGGAACTTTAGCAAACAAGCCCAGGTTGACCACAGGTCAACGTGGCCACGGTGAGCTTGAGAGGCTCATTAGGATGCCCATGTAAGGAGTGAAGAAAGAGGTTGAAAACATGAGTTGGAGTGTGGAGAATGGGGTGGTCTGAAGAAGCGCATTTGCCAGTCATCATACAGAAAGGATTTAAACCCCCGGTGCTGGAGGAGACCTCCACAGGATGAGTGAAGGTTGAGGTGAGCAGAGATGCAAGAGCCAAGAGGGCTTCAAGATCTAGAGGTTGCTGAGGAATACGATTCACAAGGCCAGAGAAATGATCTGCAACAAGAGATTGCAAGAATCTCTGTGTCATTGTAGGAGATCCATATCACCCTAAGTCCCCAGAGCTCTGGTCATTTCATTTGTCATATATGCCCCCAAAGTCCTTTCAATGAAGCTGTTAAGTACACCCCTAATCAAGGGAGTCTTGGGAGGTGTGTGAGTAGGGGAGTCACTTTGCTTTGGCTCATGACTAGAAAAGGGGATGGCTGGGTGTGTAAAAAGCAGAGAAAGAGCTAATTGAATGTAGCAGAAAATGTTGCTAACGGGTGATGCATAGTGGCTTCATGACAGGCAGCCCAATGCGTGTGAGTGCCCTGGTAAAAGAACTGCTTGGATTCATTCTTACAGTATAGACATCTTTTTTTAATCATTTTTACCTCTGGACAAAATAACACACTGTTCCGAAAACTATCTGCGTGTTTTCTCTTTTCTTACTGATGGCTTTATTCATTTTGTTTAATGTTTTGGACTAAAATGTAGGTTTTAATAACATAAAGCATGGTCTATAGTGTCTCTAACAGCTGTAAGTCCCTTCTGCTCTTTGGATTGACTTCCGGAAAACCATATCCAACCTCTGCCGTGTGTAAGCCTTCCTGGAAGCAGAAAACCTAGGAGCTCGGATGGGCTTGCCTGCCTGACAGCTACCACATGAGTGTCTGTGTTTCAAAGAGAGGCGATGGAGCACATGATGGAGCACAGAGTCGGAAAGACCACCTCCAGCTTCCACTTTCCCTGGGACTTCATCATGGTCTCTGTTTTAGTGGAAAACCCATTCTTGCATCCACTCCCAGCCCATATGCTGTCTCAATGTAGAGGACAAAAAGATTCAAACAGAAACAATGTTTTCCTTAGTATCTAAGAACAATTGAGATAGTCCTATGTCTTGTTTCCTAATAGTACTTAAGTTTTGCATATCAAACAGGAAAGTAGTTTGTCAGAAAATGATTTTACCTTTACAGAATATAAAATGATGTTTCCTTAGGTAATAAAGTTGAAGAGTTAGAAATGTACTATGTAAGTGTTAGACATTGATAAATTATCATGGAAACAGATGTGGTTAAGAAGACTGTCATCATCAAATAACATTTTAGGAAGTAATTTGATGGGTGGAATAGTTGTTTGGGAATAGAGAAAATTATTCTGCATGTATATTGTAACATATAGTTTTGGTTAACCTTAAAGACACTTGCAAAGTTTAGACACTCTCAGTGATGGCTTTCCAGCGTGGGTCTTTCATGATAATTATGTCAAGAGATCTAGAATTTATAGTTGTACCTTCTATGTTTGCATTCTGTCACCTCCTTACACACCATTTGACACTTGTCCTGGTTAGATTTTTGTCAACTTGGCACAAGCTCGGGTCATCTGGGAAGAGGAAACCTCAGTTGAAAAAAATGCCTCCATCATTTTAGTCTTTAGGCAAGTCTGTGGGGCATTTTCTTGATTAGTGATTGGTGTGGGAAGAGCCCAGCTCACTATGGGTAATACCATCCTTGGGAAGGTGATCCAGTGTGGTATAAGAAAGAGAGCTGGGTAAGCCATGGAGAGCAAGCCAGTAAGCTGTGTCCCTCCGTGGCCTTTGCTTCAGCTCTGCACCCAGCTCCTCCATGAGTCCCTGTCCCCACTTCCCTTCATGATGGACTATAAACTGTAAGCTAAAGAAACCCTTTCTTCTCCATGTTGCTTTTGGTCATGGTTTTTATCACAGCACTGGATGCCACTTTAAGTACATCCTTAGTAATTCCCTCATCCATAGTCATGCACATTGTTAAAACACATGTTTATAAAATGGAGAAATGGAGACAGTGTGCTTTCTTTTCTTTTTTTTCTTTTCTTTTCTTTTTTTTTTTGGTTTTTCGAGACAGGGTTTCTCTGTGTAGCTTTGTGCCTTTTCCTAGAACTCACTTGGTAGCCCAGGCTGGCCTTGAACTCACAGAGATCCACCTGGCTCTGCCTCCCGAGTGCTGGGATTAAAGGCGGACAGTGTGCTTTCTATCTCTGAAAGAGGCAAACTGGTCCCTGGGTCAGATTCTCCTCGTGACCTGTCCCTGGGCTTACCCTCTCAGATAGCAATATTGGGGTGTGGGCCACCCTATGCCTGCTGCATGGGGACCTGTGTTGGTGATTCTCAATGCAAGTCACTTATGAGTCACTCACAGAGGCTGAGTTGCACAGAGCACTGGAGGCTCAGGGCAGCATCTCAGTTCTGGTGAGGCCCTTCCTGGCTGCCTTGCACAGTATCAGAGAGCAGTGATAGGCACATGTATGTGAGGGAGGGAGGGAGAGGGAGGAAGAAGTGAGGGCGAGAAGGAAGAAGTGAGGGAGACGGGGAGGGAAGAGACTAAAAGGTAGAAGAAAGCCAGAGAGAAACAGGAAGGGTTAGACTTTTCTTGGGTAACTCCAAAGAGGTCTGTGTGAACTTCATCCGTCTCTTCCACAGGCAGTGTCCTCAGCCCTAAGTGTTATCCACTGCTCCCTTACCTTCTCAACAGTGAAAACGTAACCTCTCATACAAGGACTCTGGGGCAGAGGGAGAGGGGACCCAAGTCCAAACCACAGCAGACTCCACAGCTGTTCATCCCAAGACTGCATCTTTTAAAACATATTTTCAGGTATATTCTCTGTAGTATGTCCATCATTGATGAAGCTTCCCATCATTGTCTTTCCATTTCAGATAAGTAAACTGAGGCACAGAGTGTTTAACGCTACTCCCCCCCCCACCCTTAGCCCCTTTCATCTGGAGATGTTGCTAGGAAGCACTGACCTGCCATTCTGGAGATGGGGAGGCTCCTTCCCTAGCGGGTACTGTTCATCATTGTCTCGGCTTCTCTTACTCAACCCCGCAGAACAAAGCAGGTTTGTGAGCTGTGTATTTAGGACACGGGCCCTTCACACCAAGGCCTTGGAGGACTGTAAACCCAGAACACAATGCACAAGGCAGCAGCTAACGTAAACTCATGAAACACTGGGCAAGGAGCAGGGCCACAGAAGGGCATGGGGTGTTCTCAGAAAGCTTGTAGTTGGGCCCTGACATGTGGAGGCAGAGCCAAAGGAGGGATCTACAACAGGGAGTGCCCACAAATATATGTGCATACATGCTCTGTGATCGTGTGCATGGCTCTATACAGATGCATGCCACTTTCCTGTCTCATTTGTCCTTTTTCTATCATAAGGGGGGTGATTGTGGGATATTGTAAGTCCTACTCTATTGATCCATTTATGTGCTTGGTATTGATCCTTTGCACATGATGAACACCGGTTTTTCCACTGAGCTACATTCCCAGAAATCACACAGCAGTTGCTTCTAGCAGAGGCCCTCTAAGGAGCCTCTAGTGGGAACCATTTCCCTGATGTGTCATGCGTGTGAACACAGAGACCACCTTGGATGTAATGCCTAAGGAGCTGTCCACCTTGTGGTTTGAAACAGGGCCTCTCATTAGCCTGCAACTGTTCACACAGGCCAGCTAGGCTGGCCAGTAAGCCTCGGGAATCCATCTATCTCTGTGCTGCTCCAGCACTGGAATCACAAACACTTGGAACTCTCTGGCTTTTTGATGTGTGCTCTGGTGACCAAACCCAGGTCATCACGACTTCTAAGGCAAGCAATTTACCAACTGAGCCGTCTCCTCAGCTCCTAAAGTTGCGTACTTTAAGATGTAACATGGTCATCAACAGCATAATATGTTTCTGATCTATTTGAGCATCAGGACAAAGCAAAGCAGGGATGCAGGGTTTCTTCAAATAGGAAGGCGCTTCCTAGGTCTCCAAGGCTTCACCTTCGGTTTCACACAGCCCAGTGCCACGTAGGTGGGGCTTGGCCGAGCTATCCCAGGTCGTGTTCCTTGTCTGAACACTTAATCTTTGAAGTCTCATCAACACAGCAGTGTGCAATTACTAAGAATTAGTTACCTCAGCCCATGGGTAATGATGCAGTTTGACCCATTACACATTCATGTACAGGCTGGAGATGTGATTTCACAGAAGAAACTCATGGAAAGGTAGAGAAGGCATCTCCACAGCTTCCTCAGCACTGAGAGCCATTGGCTTTTTTCTCTTATTAGAAGTTATGGACATGTTCTTTCTCCCTTCCATCCCCTCCGGCCCCCTGCTCCCTTCCCTCCCCTCCCCCTGCCCTTCCCTCTCCTGCTCCCTCCCCTTCTCTTACCCTCCCCTCAGTCTCTTTCAACATTTAAGCAGTTAATTTGCTTGTGGTTATCGCTGTTTTGTAGATGTTTATCAAGAAAACTGTGTGTTTGTATCTGTGAGTATGTGTGTGTTTTGTGTTGCTGTGTGCCTGTGTGTGTACATTCCTGTGTGTGTGAGTATGTGTGTCTGTGAGTATGTGTGTGTGTGTTGCTGTGTGCCTGTGTGTATACATTCCTGTGTGTGTACATTCCTGTGTGTGTCTGTGTGTCAGTGAGTGAGTGTGTGTGTGTGTGTGTGTGTGTGGTGTGTGTGTGTGTACATGAGTATGTGTTGACAGTATCTGGGATAGTGTATCCTTTTTTTCTGATGCCTTGCTGAATTCTTTGCTCTGGCTTCATTGCTGAATAGATTTAAGATCAAGACTGGCCTTGTGTCCATGCCTGACAGTGTTAGCTTATAGATGCTGCCACAGGAACTTAAGAATTCCGTGAGAAAGTTGATTTCTGTGTGAACATGACTGGGATTGCGGGGTTACTATTGGGTTCTTTTAAAGTGAACTGTAGAATTTGAGACAGGTGAAGTAACTTTCAATTTGCCTATGGTTGTTGGGTCCAAGTGGCTCATGTGTGTAAGCAGTGTAGGGAGGAACCGAACCTGTGGCCATGCAAAGGGAATTTTCTGGGGGAATGACTGGCAGCTTCTTTCAGTCATCCAACTTGAATCTGCTCTACTCGTGGGGGTGGGGGTGGGGGTGGTCCTGCTGCAGTTGCATTTTGCATGTCCTTCTGATCTTGTCCTCAGTTATTGTGATGTCCCTAGATTATTTTAGCTGTCCTTCTTAGGGCCATATTCTATTCAGTTAAAATTTGCCTAAGTGCTTGTTAGAGCTGTGGGTAGAATTCCAAAAGGATCCTAAATTAGTGCAGGTACAAGAGTAGCTTTTTGTTTCCTTTTTCACTTCCACTTCCCCCATCCCGCGTGTGTGTGTGTGTGTGTGTGTGTGTGTGTGTGTGTGTATGCATGTGTACCTGCCTGCCTGCCTGTGTCATGGCACATGCATGTGTGGAGGTCAGAGGACACCTTGGGGGAGACTGTCCTCTCCCTCCGCCACGTGTCTACAGTGGTAGAACTCAGGTTGTCAGGCCTGGTGATGCTGAGCCATCTCTCCAGCTTTCCTTCTTTTCCAAAACAAACTTTCTTTCTGTTGTTTCTCTGGTCTCACCTTGTATGTTATCTATTGGCATTGTTGAACGCTGTATTTGGGCATTCATGGGGTCTAGATCACTCTTCTAAGGTGGTCAAATGATTTTTCTCTAGGGTAGATGTCTCTCAAGTCTGTAGTTTTCACCCGAGCAGAATGAAGCCTGCTGTCATTTATGTTCCCTTTCCCTTGGCTTGTGAGAGTTTAAAAATGTAACGTGATGCTGGGCACTCCACTGTCTTACAGACCACAGAGGTATCTGTAGACTTCGCTGTTTCTCTTCTCAATTTTAATTGAAAGCATCAAGAGCAGGTGTTCAGACATGCCTCTCCCCTCACATACATGTTTATTATCTCTATTACATCTCCCTCTGTTGCTTTTTCCTTTCCTGAGGCTGGACATGGGACTCAGGTTTCACATAAACTAAATGTGCCGCTGACCATTGAGCCACATGTTCATCTCTCCCTTATCTTAACCCATTTTTGTCAGTTCATAGCCACACGCTCTCATTAGATTCAATCACTCCTGGGATAGGAGGTTGTCTCCCTATGGCTGCTCATACTCTGCAGATTGAGCGCTCTCTGTTTCCCAGGTTACCCTCTCTTGTCATCCCCTTGGTTGGTGGATGGACTTTTTCCGTGCAGAACTGTCAATAAGATAGACTTCCATGTGTTTGAAGTGTTTGTGATTTCACTGGGTTTAAATTTTCCCAGGAAAGCCCAATTTTCTTATAACTTATTGTGCTCCAAGTCAGACAATTCTAGCTCCCAACCTGGACAGGTATAGACTGAGGCCAGCACTTACGCCCTGCCAGGTGAAAAAGTTCATATTTCTGATTTTTTGAGATACATCTAAGAAGGTAGAATTTACTAGAAGTTTATATATGTATACCATATGGTGTGTTCTTTGGTGACATAGCAGTGTGAGAAAGCCACAGGAAGTAGGTAGATACTTGTAACCTCAGTAGATGCCTCTCCCCATGACCAAGTGGATTATGTCAGAACACATTGTAGGGGAAAGCATCTTCAATTCTCACACTGTCTGTTTTTAAGTTCCCAGTATGGTTTCTTGGCTACTTTAAACTTCTTCGGTGATGCATCTGTTCTCTCTATTTTGCTGAAGCTCTTGTGGAGGACACAGTGGGATTCATCAATAACTCATAACTGCTAAAACAGGTCGTGTTCCTTTTGGGCAGATGAAAACTTCTTTCCTGTTTCCTTTGTTGAGGGACTGGAAGGAGTGATTGGAAAGCGTTGGCGTCACTAATAGTAAAGTGAGCTTGTCCTTCCTTGGATGTTGTGTGGCTTCAGTACCATGTAACCTAGTGGTGCCAGGGAAGTGGATTCTGATTGACAAGTAAAGATGAAGCCAGCTCTCTTCTCCTCTACACCTGTAGCCTGTCCTTCAGGAGTGACAGTCCTGTTAACTCAGGAGTCCCCGGCCAAGAGTCAGTCTTTGGTGCGGAGTATCCCCAGTATAGTGGTGTGTTTGTGATGCCCAAATAGATTCCCAGTCCTACCCCCCAAATGGACAAGAAAGGAAAACTGTAGTTATTAGATGCTCTAGCATTCCTGTATTTTTATTTCCCATCAGTAGTAAAAGAAAGATCTTGTCTTCCTCAAACTAAGCCAGAGAGAAGCTTGAAAAACTTGTTCAGGGATGGCAGCAGGTGTCCTTACAGTGGCCCTTCAGGTGGCCTTGACTTGGTTGCTTGTTGGAGCCCACCTAGGTTTCCTACACAACAGGACTGCATAAGTGGATGATTAGACCACGGGCCTGAGTACCAGATGTTTGAAAGGGTCTACACTTGGCTGTTTCTAGCAAGGGGGAGGAGCCCCTTAGCATTGTTATAAATAGCCCTTTGGAATAATGTTCTGGGCCACTGTGGATAAGGATCCAGGCTCACCTGAGGCTATCCTGCGTTTCTATTTGTTTCTCTCTCCTCTATTTCTTTCTAAGTCTCTTATTCCTCACTTCTCAAGAGTCCCTGGGGTAAATAAATATGGGGGCTGTCTCCCTCAGTTGCTGGTTTTGGAGATTCTCATTTTTTCATAGAAGATAAAAGCTCACATGTGAACTGTAAGGATTCACATGGAAATATTTGGGGTACAATCCCAACTTCCTGTTCCACTGGAGGCCAGTGATGCTTTCTTAGGACATCTGTTTATTCCACCTCTCAGAATGTCAGTGAGTGACTGCTGTTTACAATTTCTCCCAACCGATTCACAAGCCATCATGTGCACAAGTTAGAGGTAAGTATTTCTGGTCATTGCTAAATAAAATTGTGTAGGCCAAAGTTACAATGAGTCATTGCTTACAATAACATTCATATGAGATTGGGCACATCCTCGGTGGCCTGGCTGGCCACATAGACCTTTGGTCTTGTATGAACATCATTCATACAAGAAAGAAGGGGAGTAATTTGTACCATTTTTTTCAAATATAAATTATTTGGACATTTAAAGACATGTTGAACATTCTCAATTCTCTTCCTAAACCCTCGTTTAACAACAACTTTGAATTTATGTATCATGTTCAGACAGCAGATTAGCTGTGATGGAGAACCAAGGTAAGATGTTTGCTGTGACCATCTGCTCATAGAAAGCAAGAGGGATACACATTCTTTCATTCATTCACGGAACAGTTCTGAGTTTTCAAAAACTGTCTTCCAGCCATGGAGTGTAATAGCTCAGAGCCAAAACGTGTGCCTGTGTGGCTGCTATGCCAAAGAAGAGCTACTAAAAGGCAGCACGTTACCACCCAGATGAGATAATTTCATGACCTGATAGTGTCATGAAGACTAGACAACTGTCTGAAGGGATAGAAGGGTGGAGGTGGGCTTCGTCAGGATAGGTCATCCTCTGAAAACTTCTCTGCAAGGCAGCATTTGAGAAGAAACATGACTGAGAAAGAGTGAGGTGTGTGAACAGCTGGTGGAGAGTGGCTCAGGAAGGGAGGGTAGCCAGGCTGAATCTGGAGCATCTTTGTCTTGTTCTGGGACCTGGACACATACACTGCTAATGTGGTCAGGCTACCTCTGTAACCAGGACAGCCTAGCAAAGGAGAGGAGGGAAGGCAGGCCACATCTCTGTAGACCTTGGTAACATTGGCCCAGGTTTAATGACAATGGGAAGTAAATATAGAGTTACTGTCAGAAAAGAACAGACAATTACATCATGATTGCCCAGTGAGCAAGACGTGGCCCATTGTGGATTGGGTGGAATTAAACTAGAAATATAGTTAAAGAAATTGTAATGAGAGTTGGTTTTGTGGAGAATTTTGAAGGTCTGGGCATGAGAGGGGGACAGATTTTAGTTTAACAGGTAAACAAAATTTCTGGAAGAGATCCTGAGGTAATGGGGATATTTCTGGGGAAAGAATCAGGGAGACAGGGGACAGCTGGCTGAAGGGTTTGGAAACTGGTAGGAAATGTTGAGTATAATATGTCCAGGATTCCTTAAGAACAAGATCAATGTTTATGTGTTGCTGGAGAGCTTCTCTCCAGCTCCCAAGTCCCGCCAGTCTCCAGCTACAAAGTCCTGCCAGTCCCAGAGCCCACTTACAAAATAAACACACAGACTCTTATATTATTTAAACTGCTTGGCCATTAGCTCAGGCCTATCATTGTCTAGCTCTTACTCTTATATTTAGCCCATTTCTATTAATCTATACTTTGCCACGTGGCTCATGACTTACTGGTACCTTACATCTTGCTTGTTCTGGTGGTGGCTCCAGGCAGTCTCTTGCTCCACCTTCCTGTTCCCTCATTTATGTGTATGATTGCTAGAAATTCTTCTGCTGAGTTCTGTTGGTAGAGTCCTCTCTTTCATTTTTATTTTCTCAGACTAAATCCCAACATCTGTTTGAGATAAAGGATCTGTATAGATTTCACTTTTAAAATATTATTGTTTAAATATTCATACAGGATGGATTTTTCTGGGCTTGTTACAGTTGACATGCCACCAAAATCTTTAATAGATAGAGATGTGTTTTCTCTGTTAAGCATGTTCCAAGGTTTCAGACACCTTGATGTTCATTTCTGGAAGGTGTTGTATCAGACAGTGACATTTGACTCTTGATTTGAGCAGGCCAAAAAATCCATTTCATGAGGGTAATTTTAAATAATTTTGTTTAGTTAATGTTGTAAAAGATGCTATTTTGTAATAATGCTATCATTCCCCAGGCCCATTTTTCTGGGGCAGCTGTTCTACACCATTATGCTAATCAGTATTTTTTGACAGGACAGGAACTCAGCTGTGTTCTCCGTGTTACTTGGGACTCCTGAATCACGGGCAGCTGCTGTGTGTGTTCCTGTAGGCATGTGTGTCTCTTAGTGGCTGTGGTCCTTCCCTGATGTAATGTTAAACGCTTCAGACAGGCTATACACCAGGAAGGTAATGAGGACTGATCTTACATAGGAGCCACACCGAGACGTGTGCCATTGAGTTGGAAAGAAAATGCAGAATACAAGCAAAAATAGCAACTGGATCCGAAAGGTAGAGTGTCTAAGGAAACCAGAAAATGTGCCAGCAGACTTTGTCGGAGTCCCTCTTAGGTTAGCTGTATATGACATGTAGGAGGAGTTTTGGGGTTCGGGATCTAAAGAAGCGTTTGTCTTATCAACTCTGTCCTTTCAGAATTGAGAAAATGAGCAGTTTGCATTTTCCTACAAGCACACTACCTCAAAATAGATACTGTGTCTGGGACTTTGGGTTTCTCTGACCTCAACCCCGCCACTGTCTTCATCCCTCTTTTATAAATAGCACCAGCTCTCTAGGCTCTCTAGAGGTGGCCATCCTGACACACACATTGCTTTGAAGAAAGGAATCTATAGATTGTATTCTCCATCCTGAGAGGCAGTCTGCCCTGACCGCTCTCGCTCCTCACTCATTGTTCTGAATTACTCATCCCAGTCTGTTCAGCAGAGTGGCTTACTATCTTTGAGCCATCACTGAGTGAGAAAAATTCTAAGCATGTAGTATTCTGGGAAAACCTGAACCCAGAGGAGAGTAGCAGAGGGAGTATCTTTGTTAAGGCTCTCATCCCCTCCACCCCCATCACCAAATGAAGCTATAAATAGAATTTTAATCACAAAGATTTAGTAAATTAAGCATGGTAAATCCAACTCACATCAGTAGTGAGAAAACTTAGACTTTTTTTTTTTGTCTGAACATGAATGAGTCTCCCATAAAGTTAAAAATAGTGCTAGCATAGTGGTGCATACTTGTTATCCCAGCACTTGGGAGACTGAGGCAGGAAGACAGTCTGGGCTTCACAGAGAGGTCAGGGCAACCTGAGATACACACTGAGCCCATGTATAAAGATATACAAGATATATATATATATATATATACATATATATATATATACACACACCTATATTACACACAATATATAAATATATATAAATATATAGTTATACATATAACCTTTATATATAGAAAACTTGTATATTGTTATATATTTATATATATTATATATATATTTATACAACACTTGTATAGTGTGCTCAAAGCCTTGGGTTCAGTCAATTCCTAGCACTAAAAGGAAAATTTGTATATATTTATTAACTGCTTACTATGTTCTTAGCTCTACTTTGTATAGGACAATAAAATTTTCCATTTTTATAAATTATTTTTTATTATACATATTATTTCATAACATGATTGGCTCAGCTTGCAATGTTATTGTGAATGTACACCCAAATCTTTACCATAGAATTATAGAAATGTTTTAGATGGCTTTGCTATATATCATTTAATAGAGGTACCATAATTTTTAAAATGATTGTCCTACTTAGACATTTAATGTATTTTTAACTTGTGGTACAAAAACATAATATGAAGTCTAACCTGTTCATCGTTGAGTGTATGGTTCAATATTGTTGATTATGTGGACACTGTTATGTGGGCATTGTTCCATGGCAGATCTTTAGAAATTGCTCATCTTGCATGACTGGAACTCAGTACTTACCAGTCAGCATGTGTCCCACTTTCCCCAAGACCTCAGACCTGTGATATTACCACTCAGCTTTCTGCTTGTATGCAATTGACCACATTAGATGTCTCCTATATACAAACACACTTGTCCTGTGTGACATCCTCCAAGGTCACCCATAGGGTAGCGTATGACAGGCTTTTCTTTTTGTAAAGCTCAGTAAATACTCTCTTTCATGTATATGCCCCGTTTCCTTAATCTGTTTATTAGTGGACGTTTTTGTTTTTTCCACCTAATTGGGCAGTTGTGAGTAATGCTGCCATGCCCATGATAGTGTATGTAATTCTTGCTTCTTCGAGACTCTAAGTTTTCCAAGTCAATATACAGAGGTGAAGTCGCTCTATCATGTCATTCTCTTTTCCGTAGAAGCTGTGCCGTTTATACTCCTACAAAGGCTCAGACATCCCTTGTGCTCATCAGTACTTAGTATCTGCTATTTGATGACAGCTTTCCCAAGGGGAGTGTGTGAAACAGTCTCATTGTGATTTCCTGACAGTGACGGTGAACATGTCCATTTTAGCTGGCTTAGAGCTCTTGGTAGAGTGTTGCGTAGCATGACAAAACCCTAGGTTTGAGCCCCCGCATTATATAAAGAGGCTAGCCTGGCCTACATGTGCAAGACCCTGTCTTAAAATACACAAACAAAACAAAACATCTTGTTCACTTGCATGTCTGCTCTTGAGTTGTATGAGTTTCTTATCTAGACTGGATATTAACTGTTTATCAAACATATGGTTGGAGAATATTTTCTTTTCTGCTGTAGATTGCTTTTCATTCTATTGGCTGTTTCCTTCATGGAGAGAGCCCCCTCCCTGTGTGTGTGTGTGTGTGTGTGTGTGTGTGTGTGTGTGTGTGTGTGTGTATGTGTATGTATGTATGTGAGTGATGTGTATGTGTGGGTACATATATGTACCTGTGCATATGAGTAGAGGCCAGAGGAAAATTTCAAGCATCCTCTGCCTCCCTCCCTTGAGACAGAGTCTCTGTCTGTACCTGGACCTAGGTTGGCACCAGCAAGCCCCCAGAGATCTCCTGTCTTCATCCCACACTGCACTGGAGTAGCAGGCTGGACCATGGCCAGGCCCAGCTTTTTACCTGGGTACTTGGTTCTGAACTCAGGTCCTCACACTTGGGCAGCAAACATTCTACCCACTGAACCATCTCTCCAGCTTCTAGAAATAACTTTAATTTGATATTGTCCAATTGTCCAACTTTGATTTTGTGTGTGGGTTTTGCGGATATATATATATATATATATATACACATACACACACACACATATATATATTAAACTTGTCAAGACTACGTTTTCTTCTAGGAGTGTTATAGTTTCTGGGTTAACTCTGCTGACCGGAGTTGCTGTTTGGGTATAGTGTAGCTTCATTCTGAGCATGTGGACATCTGGTTTTACAAACACTATTTGTTGAAGAGACTGACTTCTCCTTTGACAGACATCCTTGTCAAAGATCATTTAACTATAAGTGTGGGACTATGAGGAGCGTTGGGTCTTGTTTCATTGGTCCATATGTCTGTCTGTCAGTACCATGTGGTATGTTTTATTTAGGAAATGCTTTTTCTGTTTTCTTATTCCCAAATTCTTCTATACCTAACTGTATAATAGACCTGGGTTATAAGGCACTTTAGGTTTACAGCAAAACAGAAGAGGAGGCAGAGTGTTTCCTCTATATCCCAGGTTCCTATGTGTAGCTCTCTTCATTGACTGTCTTCTACTTATGTGACACATCCGTTAACTGTAGATGAACCTACATCAATACACTCTCACCAAAAAGGGCTCATTGTTTATATTAGGGCTGACTCTGGTGTACACCCTGTGATCTGGACACATGTGCGGCGCCATTTGTGAACCATGGCCATATTAGACAGAGTAGGATCACTACCTTGGAGGTCTTCCATGTTCTGTAGAATCCTCGCCTTCTCTGTGTCCCAGAACCCCTGGGAACCACTGGGATTTGTTTCCACTGTTGTTGCTTGTTTGTTTGTTGTGTGTGTGTGTGTATGTGCGCGCGCACGTGCGTGCATGTGTGTGTACATGTGCATGTGTGTGTGTCTGGTGGGAGAGGGAGGTCAGAGGTTAACATTCATAGCCTTCCCTATGGCTGCCCACCTTATTTGTGGAGAAAGGTCTCTGACTGAAACGAGTGCTCACCAATTGGCTAGACTAACTGATGGACAAAGTCCTGTGATGAGGCTGTCTCCACCTCCCGGCTTTCCTGAGGGTGTTTGCTGTATGAACACAGGTCCCCATACCTCGTGGTCGGCATGTTACCCATTGAACCATCTTTCCCGCTCCTGTTTTAAGGTTTTCAACATCAGAGATAACACGTAACCATGAACAGAGCTGACTTTACCACTTCCTTTCTGAATCGGATACTTTATTTCTTTTTCTCCCTAATTTCTGTAGCTATTTGAGTACCGTTGGTGAGCATGGGTCTCCTCGCCCTGTCCCTTCCTTTAGCAGGAAAGCTTTTTTCTACTTTTACTCTTGACTGTGTTGTCACCTGGTCACATTTTATCGAAGCCCTTTTCTGTCGCATCAGTTCATCCAGTTGATGGTGTCTCACCGAGCTTTGAGCGTTTTGCTTTTCTCTCCTCCTTTCTCACTTCCTTCTCTGGCTGGATGACTGCAGACACACTGTTGTGAGCTCACCCTTGCACAGCCTTGACCAAGTCTGCCATGGGACATCTCCAGTGAACTTTCTGACTCAATTATAGTCTAGTCTCTTCCTGTTTATATAGTTTTAAATCTTTTGGTTGATGTCCTCGTTTAATTCACACTTTGCTAATCCCATTAAACAGCTTTCTGTCGATGATTTTGTATCTTTGTCAGGTGGCTGATATCCGTATGTTCCTTGAATATTCATGTCTGGTTATTTATATACCCATCAATTTTGATTGGGTCATGTTTCCCGCTTTCTTTGTGTAGTTTATAACTTTCATGATGACCCCTACACACTTGAAAAACATAGCCCACGCCCCCACCCACCAGAAGGGTTTAAAGGCTCAGTTCTTACACAGGAAGACTTTCTCTACTCAGCCAGAGCTCCTGAGACCATAGTGGATGCTCTTCACTAGATGGCTGTAAATTATTAACTAAATTATTAACCCATCCCCCCCAACCCAAGCATCTAGTCTCTTACTCCCTCTAGTGTCTATCTATAGGATCACAAGAGACTCCTGGGCCAGCAAATGTCAAGAGTTTCCCAGGCCTTTGGACTTATTGCACTGTATTAGATGTGACAGAAGCCAGCTCTTTGGTTAGGCTCTGGGAAAATCACCAATTCAACATACACATGAGTCCCCTCTCTATCTTCCCTGTGGGAGCCCATTCTCGGGTTCCTCGTGGCTTTACCCAGCAGATCCACATAGAGGATGATTAGGACCACGGGCCTGAGTGCAGGTGTCTGAGATGGTCTGCACTTGGCTGTGCTGGGGGAGGAGGTCATTTGCTCCACCCCCTTGGCGTCTCTATAAAAACCCTGGGGCAGAGACAGTCGGGGCCCGTTGGAATAGGTTCCAGGCTCTCTCGAGGCTATCCTTTATTTTCTGTCTGTTTATCTCCGCGATATTCTCCGCAATAAATCCTTCTATCTAATATTTCCTGCTGCTCACACTCAAGAAAACTCTGGGAAGCTGTGGGGGTGGTGGGTAAACGCCCCACACTTCCCATGGAGCAGAAGGGAAATGGGAGTTTTTCTCGTAGGCCAGAACTGGACTAGGGGTTGTGTTTGGTGGACCATGACAACCAAGCACTGTGAATTTTCTTGCTTTCTTTGGTTTATCAGGTTTCATGGTTTCCCAGGAAGCAGGAGACTTTTACATGGCTCCTGTTTCCTCACAAAGGGAGTGGATATGTTTGTTGAATCCAGAATCCGAGAGAGGATGAAGAGGCAAATGCTTCCTGTCCCATAGTCTTGCTGGCATCATCTTCCTTGAAGTTTAGGGTTATAAAGGCATGAGCTACTCAGGTGACAATTGTTATTGTTATAGAAACAGTAAACAAGTACATTTATGAGTAGACATGCATAAACCAATTTCAAATTATTTTAGGTGTCTTAGAAAAATAAATCTGTGATAGTCACTGTCTGTGGTAATTTAAAATGACAGGTCAGGAGATCAGGGATTTTAAATATTCTGACACAGACTGGCGCCACAGTGGACCCAACCTTCTGTGGTCAGCTCTTGAAGCTCTTGAAACCCAAGCTTCGGGTTTCTGGGTGCAGAGAACTGAAGATGAAGGAGGGCTGTTAAAGGTCACCCAAGTTCTAGATTCTGGAAATCGAAAGGAGAAGAGAATAAAGCCAGTCCTTAGCACTTTACCCTCTTAGGAGGGTTTCCATCTGTAACTTAGAACCCTGGAGAAAGGGTATGCTAAGGAATCCGGTAGGGGCCACAGCCTTGTGATTAGACCAGGGGGTAACTGCTGAGAACCACGGCAAAGCGGAGACAGGTTTGGGCCTCCATGGTTCTCTCATGTAGTTTTAACATCTTCTATTTGTCTCCCATCTCACCAGCAGGAACAGACAGCTAGGTTGTGGGGTGAGGAGGCAGGAAAGGCCAGGGTTGCTGAGATATGCCTGCCTGGGGCAGGCTGGTGCATCTGCGGCTCCGCCAGTGGCTTTAGCAGGGGAATTTCCCACCTCTGCTGCTGAGGGGGCTGTCCACCCCCTGCCTGTCATCTTCCCTTCACTGGGTCACTGAGATGCTCTTGAACTTGGCGTCCTTCTGTGAATGAGGATGGACAGTCAGGCAGATGGGAGTGACCTACGTACCCTGCGTGAGCAGAGGTGTCAGGCTTATTTGCTGCCCTGGTGGCTGTGGGGTGACACTCCCCTGTCAGCCTGAGTGCTGCCTGAGGGAAGAGTTTAATTGCATGTTTTTGTGACAACTCCTGGACAGGTGACATGGGCAGCTCTGTGACAGTGGCCTTGAGAAAGTGGGAGGGGCTCTGTTCAGTCCTTGTTTCTCCACAAAATAGAGTTCTTATTTTAAAAAATGTCTTACATTAGCGTATGTTAATTATGATAACAACAGGCCTTTGTAATCCTTTCGTGCATGTGTGTAGTGTGTGTTGGTCACGTTCACCCCTCCCCCACCATTGCCTCTCTTGTTCCCTTCCTTCTGCTGATCGTCATCTCAGTGAGGCTCCCTCTACTTTCATATCATGTGTGTGCATATCATATCGCGCGCGCGTGTGTGTGTGTGTGTGTGTGTGTGTGTGTGAGAGAGAGAGAGAGAGAGAGAGAGAGAGAGAGAGAGAGAGAGCGCTATGAGTTTCACTGGTGTGTGTGTGTGTGTGTGAGAGAGAGAGAGAGAGAGAGAGAGAGAGAGCGCTCTAGCTATGAGTTTCACTGGTGTGTGTGTGTGTGTGAGAGAGAGAGAGCGCTCTAGCTATGAGTTTCACTGGTGTGTGTGTGTGTGTGTGTATGTATGTATATGATACACCTATGAGTTTCACTGGGGTTGCTTTAACCAGTGAAGTATTTTCCATGATTGTGGGTGGCTGGGTAAGTCTGGAGAAGCTAAGAAGCCGAGGCGAGTATGAATTACAATGTTAGGGGATGTTACTTGTGTATTATTTTTGCTGTCTCAATTTTATGACGCCGAGCCAGGAAATGTAAGCGTAAGAAAGAGTTTTCAAGGCTCCCTGTTCTCTGCAGTGTTAGGGGGTTGCTGGGAAAGTCCTCTGCAGTGTGTTAAAGCCGTACCTGGGATCTGAAAGAACCGAGGCTTGGTAATAGAAGTGAGTCAGTCCAGGGTTGGGGACACACGGACATTCTCCCTGACCTAAAACAAGAGCTGCCAATCAGTACTAGAGTGCTTTTCTTCTTTTTAGGGCAGGGTTTAGCTTTTGCTGATGACTAATTTGGCTTGTAGGAATTTTGTTGATTCAAATATAGATTTTGCTAACAGGTCCCCTGGCTATTTGTCACGTGTGAATATACACACAGCCTAGGATTCTCCACCTCTGCTGTGATTTCTTTAGTTATGTGTTCAAGGAGAGGGGGAAAGCCATTTGTTTATGAATTGGAAAAGGTCACTGTTTGGACAAAACTTGAATACATTCTTTAAGTATTTTCCCATGATGACCTTTGTATGGCCGGAGGACACCCTGTTTCTATAAGCGTGGGTTTGTTGTAGATATGCAGGCTAGAAGGTATTTAGAAGTCAAGTGAGTAGGGACCAGTGACTTTCTACTGGAAAAAGCAAATATAATTTTCCTAATTTGAGAGAGTTGTACACGTAGTTAGCTGGCTAAGTAAAGCTTCCTTTGGCATATTTCAGATTAATAATTAATCCTCCTCTTTATTTTCTTTTGAGACAGGGGCTTATGGAGCCCAGCAAGTCTGGAATTTACTATGTAGCTGATGTTGGCCTTGAACTGAGAATCCTCCTGTCTCTACTCACTGTGCACTGGGATCGCAGTCCTAGCTTATTTCTTCTCATCAGTTTAGAGACCTGGACTTTGGAGCTGTAATGTGAACATAGATGCTGGTTGTTGTGGCACCCTGTAGACAAAATACTGTAAAAATACGTTCTTACCTGCTGTCACCCAGCTTCGCTCTCCGGCCTGCCCAAATCCTGTGCTGAAGGCAGTGTCTCTGAAGGGATCTCCCAGAGCAGCAGTGACTGCAGCTGCCCTGTGCCCTCTTCTACAACCCTTTCCCCCTTGGCTGTTCCAGCGGCCTCCGCTGCTTTCCTTCTGCGTGTTCTTCAGCTTTCCATCCCCTTCCTCTGCCTCTTCCTCTCTCCCTCTTTTCTCTTTCCTTGATTAACTCCACCGCACACACAGGGTTGAAAGGTGGCCAGGAAGGTAAAGTTTATTCCATAAGTATTATTAATCTGCACAGCGCTCTGGCATCTGGGCAGAGTGGGGGAGCGCGCATCCGGGCACCTCTGCTTCATCTGTGTTTCATGTGTGCTCTTCCGGCTCCTTCAGCTTTGCAGAGACTCCTGCTCTTTATCTTCTTGCTTTATCTTCTCTGGTTACTTTGTGTTCATTTTGTTGAGTGGCTCAAGTTCAGCCCTTGATGATACCAATCGCATACATGTATCTGAATATATCCAGTGTAGATATATTACCTGCAGCGAACTGGGAGATACCAACATTATTAAAAGAAATGGCACACCCCAAGAATCCCAGTTCTCAAGAGGCAGAGGCAGGTAGAACTCTGTGAGTCAGAGGCCACCCTGGTCTGTATAGTGAGTTCCAGGGCAGCCAGAGATACACAGTGAGACCCTATTTCAACAAGAGGGCTGGGGGCTGGTGAGAGGGTCCAGAGGTTAAGACAAAGACCACTGACTGCTCTTCCAGAAGATCTGGCTTCAGTTCACAGCTCTGCATGGTGATGTGCAACTGTCTCTAACTCTAGTTCTAGGGGATCTGATGTCCCATTCTGGCCTCCATGGGCAACAAGTACACACTTCTAGAAAGGGAGTAGCTCTGAAGACCTTCCAATGCTTGAGACCATGCTTGTGCTGCGTGAGAACAGGCAAAGGGAGATAGATGTAAGGGCTACAGATGCTGAAAGGCAAATGTGTGTACGTTGCAGAAACCATTCTGGTTCAGGGACGAGGAGTTGTTTCTCCTTTCAGCATTCCGTTTCTGAGCATCCAGTCAACTCAATACTATTTCTATCATTTAAAATCTTAAGTGCACATGCCCAGAGAAGTCAGCTCGAATCCCCAGCAGCGTAACTGTTCCTTTCTGGCCCTTCGATGGCACCCACCCCCAGCCCTGTTGTCTCTGCCTTGGATTTTAAAGTTTTGTTTCTACTAATAGCAGCTCAGCTTACACTTCAAAGAGAGCAGTACACAAGCTGCGTACCTCACCAGCCTGCATAAAAATAGTTTTGACCTGCAAATGCACAGTCCCTAAATAGAGGGGAAGACGTGAGGCGCTGGCCTGAGTGCAGCGTCTGAGTCTGCTGGGCAGAATCCTCCTGTCGCGAAGGCTGTTCTTCTCCAGTTAGAAGAACTAGGCTACATTTTATATACAATGGTGAAATTTGGGTCATTTCTTCCTGAAAAGCCCCTTTTACAAACAAAATGTGAAATATATTTCAACTCAAATTGTTTCTAATAATGATCAATAAATTAAAAGGCTGTTTATATTACCCTTCTTTCAAAATACGCTCTGGGAAAACCTTAATGCACATTGTTCTAATATCTAAATACAGTATGATTTAATCAACCACGTTTTGTATTTGATTATGGAACGTAACACTGTCATTTTTATTTCCTTTTAAAAACTGTGTACATACCTCATCTCCCCCCGGGACTTGAGGTGAGGTAGACAGACCAGTGCTAGGCCCCACATGGCTATACAACTTCTAAAAAGCAAAGTTTCAGATGGTGAGCTACAAACCCACTTTTACCATTAGAAGCTAGAATATATATGAATTGGAATGGAATGTTTGATGTCAAGTCATAAACATACAGTTTTAAGACAGGTAATTGTCTTAAATGTCTAATGTATCAAGATTTATCAGATATGAGCAAAAATTGGACACAATTTGAATTTTCGACCAGAATTCAGTAGTCCATCAGAATTTTAAGATAGCTTTCCTAGTGACATGAGATTTAACTTGAATTAATGTTAATTCTGCAGTAATGGGCATCACACTGCAGTGAAAAGTATTATGTTACTACCCTCTGTCTTGAAACACTGTTCTGTTCTTTGGCATGCCAGTATTAAGTTGCCGTCTTGCATGCCACAACTTTTCAGATGTTATATTTTATATCTTTTAACCCAGTTATTTTTGTATCAATGCAAAGCTCAGCTCTCACCGCAAAGGGAATGAGAGAGAGCTTACTCTAGAATCATATATGAGTGATCAATGACAGGAACCCAGTTTCAGGTTCCTCAGATAACATATTCTAAAGTGGAAGTAGTTTCATGATTTTTTAAATAGTTATAGGACAAAGAGAAGTCATGGGACCACCAGGTAGGCAGTTTAAAACAAAGCAGGGAGATCTAATGTTCGAGGTTTCTGGTATTGTCTGAGGGTTTTTAGCTTTTGGGTTGGTAGGAGGGAGCTAGAGCTCTGATAAATGAATATTCATAGGCTTTTGATCAGAAATGTGGGATCAGACACAGAGGTTAGCAATGAATGGCTGTTAAAGGGACCAAAGGCACCAGGCAGCGGTGGCGCACACCTTTAATCCCAGTACTCGAGAGACAGAGCCAGGTAGATCTCTGTGAGTTCGAGGCCAGCCTGGTCTACAGAGCGAGATCCAGGACAGGCACTGAAACTACACAGAGAGAAACCCTCTCTTGGAAAAAAACAAAACAAAACAAAAAACAAAATGGACCAAAGGCAGCCCAAGATAACTTGACTCTAGACCTGCAACATTCCAACTGTTCATGGTCCAGAACTCCAATCCACTAGTCAGAATCTTGTGCACAGATGTAGCTTTATTTCTGGGACCTTCAGTTCACAGCTAAGATATTTTTAAAGAGTGCGTTGCTGCTGCCATGTGGTGTCAGGTGGCTGTCTGCTCCCCGATGGATCTTCAGGGTGCTCAGGACTTGGGTGCTGTCGAGATCACCCCACTCAGGGACACCATGCTTTACATGAAATATCAGACTATCATGAAAGGACAAAAGGAGAATGTAGGTCTGGCTCCGGAGCTTATTCTCAGTGGAGTGAAGGATGTGGCTTTGCCAGCAGCAATGGGATGGAGCCTTAGCTCCACCAGGAGTTCCCTCGCTCTTTAGGGACTTCGGTGCTAGTAAAACCTGATCTTTGGCTTTCACAAACAGAGGAATCTGGATGAGCCAGTGTGAGGAAGAGATGATGGGGGCTATTAAAGACATTTTGATATGTGGGGCTGAGAGATGGCTCAGTGGTTAAGATCACTTGCTCCTTTCGCAGAGGACCCAGGTTTAGTATTCAGCACCCACCTATTGTGGCTTACAACCTTCCTAATTCCAGTTCTAGGAGGTCCTCTTCTTGTCCCCGTGGGCACCAGAGCTACATATGATACACTTGAATATAAACAGGCAAAAGACTCATACTCATAAAGAATAAATCTTAAAAAAGGTATTTGATATAAATTTTAAGCATGACAGTTAACAGAAGGGGACACTCAGGGAAGGATTGGACATGCTCAGGCATGGGTGTGGACTCTCCTCAAGGGAGAGTTGCAGATTGTGTTAATGTTTACATCTCAAAGATTCTTATTTCTAAGAACCCTTTCTTTCTCCACATGTCTGTGTTTTGATGAGTTGAGGTTACCACATGGTTCTGAGATGCCTTGGGTGGGATTATCATCTGATAAAGTAAGACTGGTACCCACTAGGGATGCACGGGGGGATTCCGGTGAGAGTCCTAGAGACTGCAGGTTTAATCTGGGAAGGGAGAAGGGCTTTGAACCTTGTTGGCTGCTCTGGAGTTCTTGCTGCTCATCTGTCAAGGGGCAAGGGGCTCCCTTCCATTCTCCCATCTCCGTAGTTTCCCCCACCTTTCTATTCCATCTCAGTTCTGTAAAGTGACGTAAAGCCATATACTGCTGCCCACTGGAGGAATCTCACTCCAATCTGTGTGTAATGGCTAGAGAAGTAGCTGCTGTGATGGAGATTGCCACTGACATTGGAGGAGGCACTTCCTCTATCACTGCGATCTATAAATAACATTCTAGACAAGTCCATTTAGCAAATTTAGGAAGTGGATAATCCAATGAAGCAGTTCTTCACTGATTCAGACGCGCCATTTAGGTTTCTCAGGGCCCACCAGAGCTGTGGGAGTTCAGCCTGCAAGAGCAAGGCCCATCCTGAGATACTCTCTTGTGATGCAGGGCCTTTCAAAGTCGTTCCCTTTTTGATAATAGTAACTCACACAGAGACCCGCAACTGGACAGTGTGCAGAGACTTGGAAGTGCTCAGCCTTAAGTGGGATGGCTTTGCCAACCTCCCCTCAAGGCTCAGAGGTCTTTGAGGAAGAGGAGGCAGAAATAGGGAAAGAGCCAGGGGTGGAGGATGACTCCAAGGAAATAGTGTCTTCCAGGCACACCAGAACTCAGACTGTGACATCATGCGCAAGGTCTTCACAGGTTCAAAACAGACACAGTGCCAGCATGGGGAAGACAGAAGAGGAGACATGAAGCCACACCCCTAATCAAGAAGTTATTTGCAATTGATACCTGCTGGGAGAGGGAAAACCACTTTCTCCAATGGCGTGTCACTGGGTACATAAATCACTCTCCAAGGCAGGCCCCATGCCCAGTGATAGCCGCCAACACAAACAGACTCCATGATGCTCTGTTGTTTTGTGTGTGGTTTTTGTTTTGTTTTGTTATTTTCTTCTTGTCTTATTGGAGTTTTTGTGTTTTGTTTTGTTCATTTGTTTTTCCTTTCCTTTTTTAAGGGAGGAAAAAAACCCATGTAGTTGGGTGGATAGGGAGTCGGGGAAGATCTGAGGGGAGCGGAAAAAGAGAAAGAATATGATCGAAATATGTTGTATGAAATAACTTCTTTAATGAAAAACTTCAAAATGATCTAGAATCAGGCTATCATTATGTTGGCTTGTAGCCAGAGGTGAAGGACTCGGTGCTGTGCAGCCTCCGACTGTGGCGTCTCCATGTGACTGTGTGGCACTGAGGAGTTGTGATTATTTTTATGCTGCAACAAAGAAAAATCACAGTGGCACCCACTGTTACTTTCTTGCTAAGTCATGGACAATGCAGGTGTCATTATTTTGGTTTCCTTCAAGGTTTGCAATGGAGCCTTGCTCATGTGACTGAAGTGGTCAGATGTGGAACTCTAAGTGTGTAACTTGATTCCTTTTTTTAACCTCTAAGGTAGAAATGGTTTCCCTAAGAGCAGCTGGCTGCAGATCAAAGCCTATCATCATGCATCGCAGAAATCTGGCAACAGAATGCTGTGTTCAAGGAAATGTATAACCATGCACTTGCCAGTATAAGTGACTTTACCATTGTTATCAATTTATTAGAAATACTATCCTTTCTAAAAAGGAGCAAAGAGACCATTCCTGAATTCTCAGTTAAGAGAAGTTTCTGTTGAACCTATTCTCTGTGCATCATTGAGGCAACCTAAGAAATAGTTACTGTCTTACTAACAAACAACTAGGGTACAGACTTTTTCATTAAAGAGGCCCAAATCGGGGTTGGAGAGATGGCTCAGTGGTTAACTGTGCTTACAGCTCTGGCAGAGGACCTGGGTTCTCAGCACCACATTAGGTGGTTCACAACTGCCTGTAATTCCAGTTACAGGAAATCCAACACTTTCTTCTGGCCTCTGTGGGCACCAGCACACAAATGGCCTACATGGACTTACACAAGCACACATATACGTAAATAAAACTTTAAAAAAAGTCTTTTAAAATGTTTGAAATATTAATACAGGCCTGCTTTTAAGATTTTAGGTGTTCTATTTAAGTGAAATACTAGTTATGATGCTTACAGGAGGAATTTGTAGAAAGCATTCAGGACATTCTGTATTCTTCCGAGGGATATGAGAATCTGTGTTGGAAGAAAAGGTGAACTTGGGGAAATGACTCAGTGGGTAAGAACACTTGGACTTGAGTTGGGATCCCCAGTACTCATGTAAAAGCTGAGTACAGCTATGCAGCCTGAAACCCCAGAGCGGTTTGGGGCAGAGATGGGAGGATCACTGGGTCTAGCCAAACAGTGGTGAGCTCCAGGTCCAGTGAGAGGACCCCTCACGAGAAAGAGGTGAATAATGATGGAGCAGGACCCCCAGGCCCTTCTCCGACCTAGCATGTGTAAGCATAGTGGGGCACACCTACAATACAGGCAAAGTATAACCAGATTTGGGGAGCACTTTCATTTTTAAATTTATAGTAAGACCAATTTAAAGGCAATACATTCTTCTGGTCTTTTCAAAGAATAGCCACTTGAGGAACTTGTGACATGAAAGTCTCTGCTTGCCATTGCCCTAGGGGAAACACACTTCTGACTTCCAGTTCCTCCTGGATTCTAAGGATGTGTCAACCTGTGGGCACAGAGCAGAGATGTGTCTCTCAGCAATGTCTGATGCCAAAGCCAGGTAGAGTTCTGATGAGGCAGAAGGCATTGTCCATTAATTTTTCATAGCTCAAGAGTGAATACATCACAGTCTAACTCAGGCACATTGATTCTAAAGCCAGCATTGGCCCAGAGACCAAGCTTTCCTGTCATTGCCTCTACGACTCTCGTCATTCCTTAAACTAAGTGAAACGTTCTACTTCATCTCCATGGAATACACTCAGTTTTTTTCTTTTGTTTTGTTGAGTTAATCTCATGTATATCAACTTGTGGTGGTATTGTGTTCCCCAAAATATATCGTGTACACTAATAAATTTATCTGTGGTCAGAGAACAGAACAGCCACTAGACAGACATAGAGGCCAGAAAATGGTGGCACACACACCTTTAATCCTAGCCTTCTGGAGGCAGAGATCCATCCGGATCTCTGTGAGTTCAAATCCACACTGGAAACAGCCAGTCATGGTGACTCACGCCTTTAATCCCAGGAAGTGATGGCAGGAAGCAGAAAGGTATATAAGACGTGAAAACCAGGAACTGGCTGGTTAAGCTTTTAGGCTTTTGAGCAGCACAGTTCAGCTGAGAGGCATCCAGTCTGAGGAAACAGGATCAGCTGAGGAATTGGCGAGGTGAGGAAGCTGTGGCTTGTTCTGCTTCTCTAATCTTTCAGCATTCACCCCAGTACCTGGCTCCAGGCTTGTTTTTATGAATAAGAACCGTTAAGATTCGTGCTACATCAGCTAGTTGAGGTTAGCCTTGAACTTCTGATCCTCTTGCCTCTACCTCCTGAGTGTTGTGATAACAGGTGCACACCACCATACCCCAGTCCTCACACTCCATTCATGAGGTGTCAGGGATGGAATCCTGAGCTTCATGCATGCTAGGCAGTTGCTCTGCCAGCTGACCCACATCCCTAGCCTCTTTGATGCCCATTCTGTCTGTGAACTGAATAGCAAATTAAGTATAAATTCATGGTGATTATCATTATTTTGTTTGTGGGGCTTAAACTTGGAAGCCTGTTCTTAATTAACATTCCACAGAATTAGCCGGGTGGTGGTGGTGCACGCCTTTAATCCCAGCACTCGGGAGGCAGAGGCAGGAGGATCTTTGTGAGTTTGAGGCCAGTCTGGTCTACAGAGCGAGATCCAGGAAAGGCACAAAGCTGCACAGAGAAACCCTGTCTCAAAAAAACCAACCAACCAACGAACCAAACAAACAAACAAACAAACAAAAATACAAAAAAAACATTGCACAGAATTGTTTTAGGGTAGATATGTGTGATGCTATGTTCTCTTCATCTTAATCCAGACAGTTCAGTGTGGTGATATTTTCTTTGTGCACCCCAATAAAGCTTATCTGAAGATCAGAGGGAAAAGCCAGCCACTATATTAAACATAGAAGTCAGGCAATGGTAATACATGCCTTTAATTCTAGCATTCGGAAGGCAGAGATTCATCTGGATTTCTTTGAGTTCAAGGCCATGCTGGGGAACAGAGCCAGGCATGGTGACACACGCCTTTAATCCCAGCAGTAACCATGGAGGTCTCGAGGTGTATACAGACAGACAGGAAGTGATGTGCTGGGCAGAGAGAGGAAGTGAGATGGCAGGGACAGAAAGGCATATAGGCGTGGGTATACAGGAAGTAGGTCTCTCTGGAGGCTGAGGAGTTGGTAAGGTGAGGTGTATCAAGAGGTTTTCCTGCCTGGCCCACGGTCAGGATAAATCTCTTTCACCTGCCAGTCCCACAGCCGCTCAGACCCAACCAAGTAAACACAGAGACTTATATTGCTTACAAACTGTATGGCCGTGGCAGGCTTCTTGCTAACTGTCCTTATATCTTAAATTAATCCATTTCTATAAATCTATACCTTGCCACATGGCTCGTGGCTTACCGGCATCTTCACATGCGGCTTGTCCTGGTGGTGGCTGGCAGAGCAGTGACTCCCTCTGCCTACCTGTTCTTTTAATTCTCTCTGTTAGCCCCGCCTATACTTCCTGCCTAGCCACTGCCAATCAGTGTTTTATTAGCAACACATTTGCCATACAGAACATCCCACAGCAGTGAGGTTGGCTGTGGCTTGTCCTATTCCTCAGATCTCTTGGTTTTCACCCCAATATCTGGCTCCAGGTTTTTTAATAAGACTGTTTAGCAAGACTGTCTTACAGTTCAGCCCACTTATAAATTACCCATGTAATGTCATTTGTTCCCTGTGACTTAGTAGAAAAATGAGAGTTTTTAACTTATATGTTCATTTGTGTGTATACATGAGTGTGTGAATGTATGCACACGTGTGTGTATGCATGCATGTGGAGACTAGAGGTCAACATTGGATTAAGGGAGTCTGCTGCCATGCCTAGCTGTCTATGTGAGTGCTGGGATCTAAACTCCTGTTCTTCTTATGTTCATTCCACAAGCTCTTTAACTACTGAGCCATCACTCCAGCACCTGAAAAGGGAATTTTTGTCATCCATCAAGCAAATGTATCACTTTAGTCACATACATGCACAACTAGAGAGCTCTTCTGAAGGTATTTATTAAGGGCCTTTTGACCTAAGCTGAGAATGTAGTCACAGGCCCAGAGATTTGCGGTGGTGCCTAGGAGAGGGCACCAGCCTCCTGGGACTGTTGGTCAAGAGGCTTGTAGTCCTCATATAGAGTACGTTTACAGAGCTGTGGGGAAGTCTTCCTGGCAAGCTCATCTGCTGGGTTTTTAGTTTGCTCATGAGCCTCTACTTCAGATCACAGCCCCATGGTGCCTAGTTACAGTCCCCCCACTACACACACACACACACACACACACACACACACACACACGCACACAGCTAGGCACTCTGCTGCTGGCTGTAGCTCTGCCTTTGACTCTTTGAATTAAAATGATCTGTGGACTTCCTCCAAGCGTCAGACTGACATTTCACCTCATCATAGGCACCAAACAGAACAAGATGAAATGATAGAGTGGGCCCCAAAGCCTCTGCTCAATCAACCACTGCAGGGATTGGCTTGCCATGGTCTCCTGGTGAAGTCTGAAGTCGCTTGGCGTTCCTCACCTCTGTTGTCTTGTGTGTGTTTACATGGCTGATGCTTCCTCGTTGATTTGCATGACAAACTGACACTTGTTCTCTGAATAAAAGGACATGTTGAAGAAATGTCTATAAAATATAAAAAATATAACTTGGTTGCAGCTGTATTCTTTTTAAATCTTCTTTCCTGAGTTCTCAGTGGAAGTGGTTTTTTGGGGGGAGGTGAGGGTGGGGGCACACAGTTCCTGTGCCTGTGCCTACAGTGCTGTGAGCTCAGGAATTAGTGTGGCCCCCATGGTAAATAACAGTGAAGTTGTTCCCTCCCGAGTAACCTGCTAGGAGCTGGGTCATCCTGAAATGCCACTGTATTATAATCCCAGAACTTGGGGGTGGGGTAGGGGTGGGGGAGGTGGGAGAATCAAAGGTTCAAGGCCAGTCTTGGCTACATAGGGAATGCCCTCTGGGCTAAAGAGACCTGTCACAAAACAACAGTAGCAGCAACAATCTGTTCATATCTATGATGCCTTGATATTTTAAAAATTATTTTAGTTTGTGTTTGGGTATTTTGTTTTCATGTTTATCTGTGTACCACATGTGTGCCCAGTGCTGGGGGAGGCCAGAAGAGGGTGTTGGGTACACTGGGGCTGGAATTACAGATTGTTGTGAGACATCATGTGGGTGCTGGGAAATGAAATCAGGTCCTCTGGAAGAGCAGCCAAGCGCCCTTAACCACTGAGCCATCTCTTCAATTTAGTGTCTTGGTATTTTGAAGCCATATGGCCTATGAATTCACTAGAATCAAGGGCATAGGAAGTAACAACTTTTTGTTTGATTTGTGTTTAATTAGACTCACATCTCTTTACTTATACACACCTTCTGTTGTTATTCCTATCCGAAACATTTTCAAAGACCTGTTTAACTCAGCTGAGGAGGAAATGGTATTCCCAGAGGAGGATCCGTGACAAGTGTCAGTTGCCACCATGAGTTCAGATTCTGAAAATGACTCCCAGGATTGGTGCAGAGCATGGTCACCTATGTTCCACCCCATTTGTAGCAGCCAAGAGATATGCCTGAAATGTCCCGGGACAGGCACATTTGTGCCATTAATTGACTTGATCAGCAGGAGCTTTGTCTGCTATTAAGATTTATTTACAAAACATTTTCTCTTATTTTTATTTTTTGGGTGTGTGCATATATGAGTGCAGGGGCCTGTGAAGTCCAGAAGAGGACATCGGATGTCCTGGAACTGGAGTTATAGGCATTTGGGAGCCACTGGATCTGGGTGCTGGGAACTGAACCAGTATCTTCTGGAAGAGTAGCAAATACTCATAACCACTGGGTCATCTCTCCAGTCCTTGTTTACCAAAAAAATATTCTTTAAAGTTTTATTTAAGGTTTTTTTTTAACCTGCTCTCATAAAATATTTAAATGAAATTTGCTTACCAATATTCAATACATTTAATGACACAAAACTCTACTTGTTGAGAATTTTAGGTGAGAAAAACACTGCTTTCATTGTTCTTATTCAACTTGCTGTGGGAATTCTGATGAAAAGATGAAAAAGCAATAAAGCATGGTTATTGAAAAACATGAGCCAAAAGGCCATAATATAGAAGCAAGCTTTTCCCCAGATAGAAAACAAATTTGAACAAACACAAATAATGAGTTCAAGCAATGGTCCTCCAACTTGGCCCCTAGAAGCTTCTTGTTAATTTTTTAAGGATTTATTTGATTATATGTCTTGTGTAGATATGTGCATGTGAGTGTAGGTATCTGAGGAGGCCAGAAGGGGGTGTTGGATCCCCTGGACAGGAATTACAGGAAGTTGTGAGCCAGCCACCTTATGTGGCTCAAACCAAACCCAGTTCCTCTGCAAGAGACTTACATGCTCTTAACTGCTGAGCCATCTGTCCAGTCCCCAAATCAGTTTTCTCAGTAATCATGAAGGTGCTTTTGTCTTTTACGTTCTGCTTTATTCGTGTACACTACAGTTTCCTGGAGATTATGGGATAGGTTGCCCCAGCAGATTGACCGTAAAAGTGTGTATTATGATACATCTGTCTTTTATTAGGCCATGTATTAAAAATATTTATAAAATTGTAAAGCTGCTTAGCTTCTCACTACATATTGTAGTAAACATCAATATTTATAATTTAAACATACAAAATAAAAACATAGATTTCTTCAGTAAGTGATGAGGTTATAAAATGGTTCTAAGAATAAAACTTCCAAACACTGAAAACTTAAAAGATGAGAAATATACTTTTGTGTATTCAACATTGGTAAATAAATTTTAATTTAAAACAGAAAAAAAAGTAAATTCTTTAAAAGTAAGCATATAGGTCTGTATGGCATATGGAACAATGTCCCAGCTGTGTTGCCTGGGATGAAGTAAAGATTTAAGTTGTGGCCTTGGTAGGAAGTTTAGACTGCTATGGGGCTGTTCATTTTCCTTTTTATAGATTTCATGTATTTTAAATATGCAAATGTTTGGTTTGTGTGTGCTGAGAGTCTGTGCAAAAGAGGGAAAGGGGAGAGGGAGAGAGAGGGAGAGGGAGAGAGAGAGAGAGAGAGAGAGAGAGAGAGAGAGAGAGAGAGAGAGAATGCAGCATGAGCGACTATGCACAGAGGTCTTTCTATATAGCCTAGCCTTGAGTTCGCAATCCTCCTGCTTCTGCTTGGAGTTACAGATGTGCATCGCTATGCCTGGCTAGCATTTAAAGTATGCTGGATCTGTAGAAGCAAAATTTGCATAGAACTACACAGAGCATGATTTTTATTTTTAATTTTGCCTGTGCTTGCTGCTAGGACTAGAATCCAGGCTTAGTGTATACCTCATAAGTGCTGTATTACCAGGTTACAGCCCTCATCTGCCTCCCCCCTCCCTGCCCTCCTTCTCTGCCTTCTTTCTTTTAGTTCTGAGACAATGTCTTGCTAATTTACCCAGGCTGGCTTTGAACTCACTCTGTAGTTCAGGCAAGCCTTGAATTTCACAACCCTCCTGGTTTAGCCCTTGGAATAGCCAGGATTATAGGCCTGCTCCACCAGGCTCAACAGAGTGCATTTCAAAAGATGGACAGTGAAGGGAAACCTTCATTATCTGGAACTAAGAACACAGAGTCAGACAAGCAGAGTTAACTTTTTCGGAACTAGCTTCATTGCATGCTGGGCACATGTTTACATGTGAACATTTGTTCACTCATGAAATGTAATATAAAACACTAGTATCCAATATTACTTACAATAAAGAATATATAATCTAAACATTTGTTATCAGTCCAGTGAAGATAAAGTGTTATTAGTATTAGAATGATTGCTAAGCCCTTGTCTATTGTTGGGAGACAGTTGTAAACAGAGTTTTCTGAGTAGATAATGTCTATTTTCCCATCCAGCATTATAAAATATTAATAGTCTTTAATGTGGCTAATTGATTTTTAGCAATGTCTCCAAGGAAATGTTAAGAAATGGGAATATTTATATACAAATATATTTACAAAAGAGTATTTTATAATACAGTACATTTTATAGCACATAAATGATGTGTATATGCTAAGTGTGTGAATAGCAAATAGAAACAAGTGGAATAATATTACTAGTAAGGACACTATTAAATAAGTTATTAAAAGTTAGCATTAGTCAATAAATAGTTCTTTCTTGGTCATTAGCAAGTTATTATAATTAAATAAGAATGGATAATTCAGCATTTAACATAGTTTATGAATCTAACTATATAAAACATATATTGAACCAGATGTGGTGGTACATTGTCTGTAATGACAACAGGTTGGGAGGCTGAGACAGAAAGACTAAAAGTGTAAGGCCAGCCTGGGCTACATAGCAAGATCTTATCTCAAAGAACATAGAATGAAAAAGGCTATCAGGAGTATTCACCTTACTATGTTAACAGTAATTGTGTCTATGCTCTGGAATGGTAAATATTTTTATCTTTTTATCATCTTTTCTTACTTCCTTAATTTTGTTTTTACAATGAACATGCCCTGTAAAATAAAGAATAACAATATGCTTCAGTTGACTTGGCACACAAGTATTGTCATTTTAGTCTATAGATTGGCTGCCGTTGTGAGCTGCTGTGGAATGAGATTTGAAATCTACTCACGCAGTCTTGGTTGCTTGCTCTCTCCATCAGCCAGTGGCCAGGGGAATGAGAGCCCTCACATTTCTAGAGCATGCTTCGTTCTCCCTTTGCTGGTAACCACGATGCCACTGCAAACAAGTCCTGCTGTCTTGACCTTTTCCTCACCTATCAAATGATACTCTTCCAGATTCTAAAGTCTGAAAGTGAAGTGATAAAGCTACCTCTAAGTGCAGCAGAAACATGTGCTCTGGCCATTGTAGTGCTTCTCTTCGGCTACACATTGTCTTCTGATGTAATCCACATCCACCATTTACACTTCCAGAGGGGACTGTCTTGTTGTCTCCAGTCTACCTCTTGTGGGGCATACACAAGGAGCATTCAGATCCCGTGGTTCCCACGAGCACTGCTTATGATGACCGTGGGTGATTCTCCTTGAAGAATTTACTAGAATCTGCAGAAATTCAAGGCATCTAGATCTAGCCAGATGAACATAACTTACTCACAGGTCACATGGTCTTCTTGTTCTTACCTCAATGTCTCATTAGATCTTTGGAAATATGCTTTTAGCTCTTCTGAAGTCATGAACGTGTTAATAAAGGCTTATGCATTATTTAAATGTAGTCTGCAATCTGATATTTAAATATCTAACCAATCCATGTTGCTTACTAGAGAACACTGATATACTTAGGTGTTGATTCAAATGTTACTGAACATACCAGTGGAAATGCTATAAATGTCCACTATTAGACGCTCCATGTCATTCCATTCACTTGCTATAAAATGTAAAATTTTCATGATTTAAGTGATATTACATTTTCAGAATAAAGTTTCAATCCTTTAACACTTTTTAAATAGAAAAATCAAAGACTTAAAGTTGATCCCTTTTGTGTAATTTGTCATTACCTGGGGTGGGAGTTGAGATGTTTGATGCCACTGTATGATTGACATGTACTGATAAGTTTCTTTTTAAACTTGCAGCAAATAGTGGCAGCAATAAATGCAGGGATTATCCCCTTAGGAAACAGCTCCAATCAAGTTAGTCACTGGGACCTCGGAAGCTCTTTCTTCTTTGCTGGTACTGTTATCACAACCATAGGTAGGAGACGACTCGCTTTCTGTTTTCTGTTTTTGGTATAGTGTGTGATCTGACGTTCATCTGTTCAAATTTCCTTTATATAGTTGGTCAAAGTAGTCTGAGATAGAAAACTAGGTTATAATACATAGAGTTTTGAATTTAAAGTATGAATTAAAGGAATTAGCAAACTATCCATCAGTTCAGAATGTAAAGTTAAGTTTAAAATATATACTGTAAAACTCGGGAACAATATGGTAGAGACATTTGATAAGGGATAATATATTGTACTATATCAAGATTGGTTTGAGATGATGGTTTGTTTGTTTGTTTGTTTGTTTTGTATAAGCAGTTTTTTCCCATGGCCTCTTGTCTTCAGCGTAATAGGACAGGATTTGAATCTGACTTAAGTTTGATGTGTTTATTAGATGTTACCTGCCTCAGTTTATAAATCTTAACCCTCTTTTGACTGGTTACCTGTTGTTATATTGATTGCTCCTGTATTAGGATTGCTTCAGGGTCTGTTGTCTACATGTTATATTTTGACAATAGCATAGACATACAACACGTTAACTGTGACAGGAGGCTGGAGTCTGGATGTCTTGGCTAATCTCACTTTTTTGCCGTGACATTGGAAATGTTGCAATGGAAATTCATGCTGCTTTTGAGCTTGTCTTATGTGCGCTGAGCACTTTTGTGACAGCCGAGTGAATGCACACAGAAGCCCTCTCTCTAGTATCCAGACCTTCAGCGCTGCAGAACTTTCCAGAAGATTTCTGTGCATATCCCATAGTGGGAGCCACCTTCACCATTCTAGCTTTCTGGCTTATTAAAGGAAGTGCATTTAAACCATGATTTTTTTGAGAATAAGAAGGACATGGATTCATCACAGTCATGAATGCATTTCAAGAGGAGATAATACACATGTGAGTTCATCTCCCATGGGGCAGGATCTCTGCTTATGGGATCATCTGAGACTGTGAAGGTTTCAGTTTTATAGTTTATTGCCATCAGCAAATTATAATAATTCATGTGAAAATTTCAAATTAGCATGTTATACTAAAGTTCTTGGTAAGACAGCATGAAGGTTTGTGGATGAACATTTCCTTGAAATCCTTTCTTTGCCCGGAGTGGGTGCTGCCTGCTGCATGGTTGCACTGTAGAAGTTATAGCTTGGGGGTCACTTTCCTCCAAATTAGTACCTTTCCATGCTGATGCGCCTTTGTCAGGAAGTCAAGAAGTGATGCTGATGCTGACATTTCCATCAGTGAGGTCAAAAGTTGTGGCTGTGAAAATCTGGAGGAATGGCAACCCTCATTGCTAACCATAATAACGGGTTCTGTTGGAGACTTAGACATGTTGGCCATTTCTACTGTGGAAATAACTATTTATTGTGTAAACTACTTAGAGTCTGTGATCAAGGGCAGAAGAAAAAAACGAGACTCACAGACTGAGTGAGAATGGTTTGTTCCTGTCCAAGGATAACTCTGAAGCTCACATTACAACTCCCTGGGACTGCCACTAAATTATTTTGCAAGAGACACAGTCATTATATGCCCTTAGTGTGCACTGTATGTTTATGGACAGTCTCATTTTTTTTTCTGAATCCCCAAATTCAATAAGTTTCACAGACATATACTTCAGTGCATGAAAAGAAACAAACCATTGTTACTAGCTTTACCCCAAAATTATAGCCATTAAACACAGTAGCTGCTTATTTGGCCTACTTAGGGAGCTGCCTGGAAGCCTCACCTCTAACTCATCCATCTCAGTTTGTAGCCTTGGGTGCTTCAAGTTATTCTGAGTCAACTCTCTGGGATCTTTCACTCCAAGGCCTTTCTTATTCCTGTGACTAGGCCATTTCCCTGACCTTGGACTAGATTATGAGTTAGAATGGGGTAAGAACACTGTTTTCACTTTTTTATGTGTCCGTATGACACTTGATTGGCACAGACTTTGAATCTGCAATTAGAAGAATGTCAGCATTGCTAATGTAACTGCTCTTGTGACCATGATGTGTTTCCCCACTACGTGGGCTGTACCATACTGCACAGTGCATTGGTCCTTCTGCAACTAGAACTTGAAAGTTTGGGCAGGTAGTTTGCAGCATCTTTTGTAGAGTGTCATATGATGGTGGTGCTTCATGGAGCCATGTGGGCTGCAGATGTCCACAGCTTTTCTATTTCGCTTTATCAGTTTAAGATGTGAACATGAGCTAGGCAGCTTATACATTGGAACAGTGTTCAAGGGGAGGTTAATTATACACGGTGCCGTATTAAACTTTAAGACCCACATATAAGGAATTGCTTCCAAATTACTCACCCTTTCTAAAATCGGATCCTTCCACCACCTTCCCCAAATTCTGCTCCACAGCTGCACACATTGCAGTCTCCGATAATTCTCCCTGCTCCCCAGACCCTCCTTCTAGTGTATCAGCCCACAGAGTTGGCTCTGCTTTTAAGGCAAACCCAGCCCTGGCTGCTCACCTTTCTAGCTGCTACTTATTGGTCCAACCAGGATCACTCCACATCCCTTCCACTGAAGAGGCCTGACTCATCACTTTGTTTCCAACCCAATCACCAAAACAACAACAACAACAAAACAAATGAAAATAAACAAAAAACCCTGCCACAGCCCCTGTGCCTGTCTCTGCCTGTTTTGTTCCCCCCCACAACCTCCCAATTTCTGAGATATAGTAGTAGGTGCTTAAGAAATAATTTTGGGGGGTCTGGGAAGATGGCTCAGTGGCTCAGGACACTTGCTTCTCTTGCCAGAGGATGCAGGTCAGCAAAGATTGGACACCCCACAACTCCTGTAACTAGTTTCAGGAGATCCATGACCTTCTTCTGGACTCCACAGGCACCTGCACACATGTGGTGCATATAAAATCACACAGACATACTCATGTACACATAAATTAAAAGCTCTTTTAAAAGAATCTTAACGTTGAAAACAAATAGGCAGATAGGTGGTGTGAGCTGTAGATGTTACTGGATACTAAATTGATAGCTTTTATACTAAATTCTGTGCTTGTTCAACACATCTCATCAACAGTTTGCTTGTTTGTGCATTTATTTATTTAATAGATGGTGTACACTCTTTCCCTGCTGACATAAATGTAAGAGTCAAAGTCCTTGACCCCGACTTGCGCAGCAGTGAGTCAGGGAGGTTGGCGGGCAGATAAACACAATAGGCAGACACAGGGGTGCTATGTGTAGACACTAAGAGCATTTAATGGGAACCCTTGGTGTATGTTATAAGAGATTAAGGTAAGTGGGTGGGGAAGAGGGGGCAAAGGGTGATTGCCTCTGGTTATTAGAGGCAAGACTGTCCCAGGACTGGAAAAAGCGTTAGTGGTTTTCAAGGCAAACTCATATGGATGAGAGAATTCCAGACACAGCGAGCTGGGAAAGAGATGAAGGTGAAATCCACAGGGGCCTGCAGGTCATCTGGAATGGTCGCTGATGTTGGAGAGCCTCAGCCTGAGTTGGGTGCCAGTCTACGTGGCTCGGATTGGATCACTGCCACTTTTGCCTCTGCTGGGCAAGAAGCAAGGACACTGTCTTACTGTGGAGACACCATTGGCATATAAAAAGCAGCTGCAGGTGTCACGTGATGACATGTGACGTGGAACTGGGGTTGCAATGTGGTTAGAAGTGCGAATGGAGAGAGTGTGGGCCAGAGCTTAAGGCAAATGAACCCAAGTTGGGTGTGAACTGTGAACTGGAGCTGTGTCTTGAAGAAAACATGCTGTTTCTGCCTGTGGGAGGGAAAAGCTGGGCAGTCTGTGGTAGGAGCAAGCCAAAACCCAGACAGAGTATGGACTTGACTTGGTTTGGGGATGGACAGGTAAACATTTGTGTAGACCAGAGGCTCCTGTAAGGGGGTATGCAGGAAATGCTGCCTGCTGGAAGTGGGGGGGAAAAGCAGTTCAATCTAAATTGATAGTCAAGGGTTTTGTGCCTATTAAATAAGATAAAACATTGATTTTTTTTTAAAAGTAAAATGAAAGGTAACAGTGACATTGGGATGTATCTTTCAAAGAAGAGGGTAAGTGGAAACAGCTCAGTGGATGGAACGATTAGGAAGTTCGGGTAGTGACCCACAGAAGCCACGTGAGCATGGCCTGGGACGGCAGGAGTCGGTGGGGAAGGAAGAGACGGAGGCAGGGTGTTGGAGGCCGGCAGTCTTGGTGACTAACAGATGAGGAGAGGATCATGCCGAAAGTGAAGTGAGCATTAGACAGCAGACTTGTAATTCATCGAGAGCTCGCGTTGATCCTATTCAGAAAACCGAGTTAAAAAATAGCCAAGGTTTTAAATGCTGTGCTATTTTAGGAAGCTTCATTTTAGTACTTTATCCCCCTCCCTGCCCCTCCATCGGCTTTTATTTCTTTATTTTGTCTATTCTTTAATTGTGCCGGCTCAGTTATGTTACTTCCTGGTCATGGCCTTGGGGTCGAAAAGACCGGTGACCAATCATCAGGACATTAACAAACAAGACGGTGAATGCTGCAGGGGACCTGATGTGCAGTAATAGAGAGAAACCAGAGCCAGGAGTGGGCGGCCTCCCAAAGAGGCTGCCTGCCGCAGGAACTCTGAGGGGGCGACATCCATCTGAAACCTGAAGGATGAAAAGAAGTCAGCTGTGTAAAGACAAGTGGGAAGCTGAGTTCAGTCAGAGGGCACAGCCACAGCCACAGCGCAGATCCTGAGTAGGACGGGGTCTGGCACGTTCAAGGAACTCAGATGAGCCATGGAGCAGACCCTGGAGGTCTAGAAGGAGGGATAGCAGGAGGAAGCCATGGAGGCAGAGGCCACAAATTAGCAAGAGCCAAAGCATGAAGGACTCAGAGTCTGTGGAGTGGGGAGCCACTGCCAGATGTCATCAGAAGAGTAGGGGTGGAGCTGAGGAGATAACTTGGTCGGTAAAGTGCTTCCTCTGCTATCGTGAGTCCAGGTCCTCTTTAGTTTACCATCCCGGGCATTCCTTTAGGTCTGAATAGAGAACCTTTCCTTTTTAGAAACACCGTTCCCCTTCACAGAGAACATTCAACTTCTACCATCAGAGTGTTGAGATTGAGTCCTATGGTTTGTATGGTTTCTGTATTTTTTAACCAATTAATTAGAATAACACTTCAATTTTACATGGCTAGAATTGCTAAAGGTGTTATGATATTGATGTCTGGCTTCCTGCAAACCTGCATTCCATCAGA
>CABHPQ010155912.1:0-12956 GCA_902168405.1 Peromyscus aztecus | reverse complement strand
CAGAGTGTTTCTCCTCAGAATAAAACTGCCAAGTTCCCAGGTGTAGGGTTGAACTGAGGACATTTTCATAATGGAAGACTTAAGCCCGTAAACAGATTTCTTCATCATAACCTTTGAGCTCCTTCTTGGGGCTTATCAACAACTCATTGGGGCTTATCAACAACTCATTGTTCTTATAGTTAATATTTATGACATATTTCAGACACATGAAAGGATCAGAACTTACTACATACCCATAAACCAGCTTCTAGCTTAGTAAATACACACAGTAGGCTTCCTGTGCCCCGCCCCCCCAGGGCATCTCCTTTCCCATCCCATAGAGGGAGCCATGACTTTGAACTTAATGTTTATAGGCCCTTCATTATCCGTTTTTAAAGGTGTCTTATTAATCCGTTTCCTGTTGTTGTAAAAGAGTACATGAGACTAGGCATTATTTATTTGTTCTGAGGTGCTGGGGAGACAATTGCTCGACGTCTACATCCTTCCCCCTGCTCCTTATTTTGAGGCGGGGGTCTATGAGTTGCTTAGCCTGGCCTTGAAGTCACTCTGTAGCCCAGGCAGGCCTTGAACTGGTGAGCCTTTTGCTTTAGCTTCCCAAGCAGCCGGGGATTATGGAGTCTGCATTACCAACCCTGGCCACTGTTAAGTACTGTATAAAGACACTTATTTTTGCCCACTGTTCTAGCAGCTCTGAAGTGTAAGAGCCCATGGCTAGCATTCATTATTGGTGAGGACCTCAGAGCAGAAAGGCAAACAGATATATGAGGAAGAGAGAAAAAGAAGGCCAAACTAGAGATGGCTAACTCATTCCTAAACATTTCATGGGGGTGAATGACTCAGACACCTCCCACTAGACCCCACCTTCCAGCATGGCTGTGTTGAGGTAAACATACCATTTAGGGGAGGACAGTCAAACAGTAGAAGACATTTAGGTTACTTAGTTCCTCAGGGTATGAACAGTGTTCTCTAAGATCTTTTTAAAATGATTTATTTGTTTATTTTTATTATTTCATGTACACTTGTGTTTTGCCTGCATGTATATCTGTGTGAGGGTGTCCGATCCTCTGGAGCTAGAGTTACAGACAGCTGTGAGCTGCTGTGTGGGTGCTGGGAATTGAACCTGGGTCCATCTGGAAGAACAACCAGTGTTCTTAACCACTGAGCCATCTCTCCAGCCCCAACTCTGAAGATTTTTGTATGTTTTAAACCTATGTGAGAGTTTCTGTGTATAATACTGGTGTGGGAGTATTACTGGTTTTATCAGGAATTGTCAAATTGTCCTCCAAAGTCATTGTAAGAACTTACATTCATACCATCATTGTGTGAGAACTGCCCTTTTTCCTTTTCTCCTTAACTGGAAACTTACTGTTTTTGTTTTTGCCAATCTAGCCTGGCATGGTAGTGCACATCTATAATTCTAACACTTGGGAGACAGAATAGAAGGAGGGGTTCAAGTTCATCCTCAGCTATATTGTGAGTTCAAAGCCAGCCTGAGCTGCATGATGTCCCATCTCAAAATAAATGCATAAATAAATAAGTAAATAAAATTAAAGATATGAGAGTTGAAGAGGACTAGTTAGGAAGAGGATTACTAGCAGGGAACAAAGAAAGGTAATGAGGGAGAATATAATTGAAATACATCATGTACATGTGTAAAATCTCATAATAAAACCCACTATTATACATAATTAACATATGCTAATAAAACATTAAAATAAAATTATAATTTTTTTGCCAATTTGATGGGGATAAAATGACTTCTCATTTCCAAAGATACTCTGATTATGAATGAAGTGAAGTGTAGTTATAAAGGCTTTTTTGCCCATTTCTTTTTCTTTCTTTCTTTCTTTTTTTTTTTTTTTGACAGTGTTTCTCCATGTAGCGCTGGCTGTCCTAGAACTCACTTGTAGACCAGGCTGGCCTCTAACTCAGAAATCCACCAGCCTCTGCCTCCCTAGTGCTGGGATTAAAGGTGTGTGCCACCACCACTACCACCACCACCACCACCACCAGGCTCAGTTTGCGCATTTCCTTACTGGATTATTTATCTTTTTCTTACTGGTTTATAGATATCCTTTATATGTCCTGAATGTAAATTATTTGTCTTTTAACTTTGTTTACAGTTGCTTTTTTTTATTTTTGAGAAAAAAATTTCCTACTTGACCCAGGTTGGTCTCAAACTAGAAATCTGCCTGTAGTTCCCTTTGAGATACTGATTTTTATAATTATCTGTGACAATTGTTTTCCTTTAAGTTTTATTTTTTGTATCTTGTTTTATAAATGGTGCCTAATTTGAAATTATTAGGCCTTTTTCTGTATCAAAAAGTTTGTTTTCTCTTTTGTATTTGGTTTGGTTTTCTTTGGCCTTGTTTGGGTTTGCTGTGTAGCCTAAGTGGGCTTTGAACTTGGTATCCTTCTCCTTAGCTTCTGGAGTGCTGGGACCGCTGATGTGTACCAACATGCCAAGCTCATTCTTCATACTTAAGTCTCTAGTCTACCAGGTGACCTGGACCAGCAAGTGGTTCTTCAGTGACAGGGTCCTGAGGGGGAAAGAAAACCAGCAACAACAGCAACAGCCCCAGAAACTCTGGGATCAGGAGATCTCGAATAAGTTTATGCCAAGCAAGTTTATTAAGAAGTGCAGCCTCTTATATACATTTTACAGGGGAACATGGGACAGAGTCAGCAGAAAGTGATCATACTGTGGGACAGTGTCAGCAGGAAGCTGATCAGGCAAAGTTGTACAAAGAGGACACATGGCATCTCAAGTGTGTAGATAGACAGAGCACATGGCATCTTTGGGACTGATAACCCCAGTCTCTTCAGGGGAAAAGCCAGGTTCCCAGGAACTAAAACCTTAACTCCTTCGAGGCCCCACGCTAGCCCCAGATGAGATCTTGCCAAGTCTGCCCCCGGGCAAGGACACAGAGCTAGTGTTGTCTGTCATTTCTTCGGGGCCTCTGAGGAAGCCTTGGGTTGGCCTGGCTCACCACAGATCAGGGAATACACATGGCAGGGTGGAACCTGGATTTGTCGATTCTATATAATATCTTTATCAGTTAGGTTTGCTTGGATATCTATCCACCCCAAATTAGTGGTAAAAAGAACTACCATCTATTTCATCTGTGAACCCTGGTTTAGCTGGGCTCATTCATGATTCTGTGGTCATTCACCTGTCACCTGGATTATTCTTACACTGGCAGTTGACAAACAGGGTTGTCTGTCTGGGCATCTGGCATATCTACCACTGAAACACATTTCTCATGGGATGCCTGGTTTCTTCATAGCTGTGGAATGGAACAATACCCATTGTATAAGCCTTTGCATGTTTGGTAATGTCCCATTCAACACAAGTTACTTAGCTGAACTTAGACTAGACTGAGTTAAATTACATTATGAGGAAATAGAGGGGGAACTAATTGATTGGTTTTTGCAAGAGTCAGTTTACCATAATAGTTGTTGAAGCACCATTTGTAACAGTTCATTCTTATTCCAATGTTATGTTATGTCTCTTTAGATACACATCAAGTTTCATATATGTATTACTTTTCTGTTGCTATGATAAATACCATGACCAAAAGTAACTTCAAAGAGAAAGAGTGTATTTATTTTTGGTTTACAGTTCCAGAGGGATAGAGTCCATCATGGCAGGATGGCAGGAACAGAAAGTTAGCTGATCACATTTTCATCCACATAGGAAGGGATGGGGGAGAAGAGAGGGGGGAGGGGAGAAGAAGAGGGGGAGGGAGAGAGAGAGGGATTCTCATGTGCAAGAAGTGGCATGAGGCTATGACCCTTAAAGTGACCCCCAGTGACATACTTTATCTGGAAAGACTCCACCTCCTAAAGGTACCATAACCTTCCCAAACAGTGCCACCATCAAGGGATCAAGTGAGCAAATACATGAGCCTATGGGATACATTTCTAGTTGAAGCCATTACATATATATGTTATGTATATATACATGTATATTTGGTCTATTTCCACCATATATACCAAATAAAACTTTCTATTATTTTCCTCTTCTAACACCTATATCATACTATTTTACTCGTCTATTTTGACAGTGTCTTTATAGTTTTTGTTTGTTTTGTTAAGACAAGGTTTCTCTATGTAGTTAGGTTGGCCTGGAACTTGTTATGTAGCCCAGACTGGCCTTGAACTTACAATCCTCCTGCCTTAGCCCAGGTGTTGAGATTACAGATCTGAACCACCACACCAGGCTTCTGCCTTATTTGTGTGTGTGTGTGTGTGTGTGTGTGTGTGTGTGTGTGTGTTTTGTATGTACATATTTGTGTGGAGTGTGCAGTTATGTGTTGAGGTAGATATTGAATATCTTTTTCCATTGTTCTCCACCTTATTTTTGAGACATGGTCTTTCTCTTAACCTGGAGCTCATCAGTATAGCTAGACTGGCTGGTTCCAGGGAGCCCCTCTTTCTCCCCAGTGTTGGGATTACAACCATACACCACTGCTCCCCACATTCACGTGAGTGCTGGAGATCTGAACTGTAACGTTAAATTAATGTACAATGTAATTATGTATAATTACAAATGTAAATTAATGTACAGTGGTAATTTATTTTTATCTTATGTGCATTGGCATTTTGCTTGCATGTATGTCTGTGTGAGACTGTCATATCCCCTGGAACTGGAGTTACAGCTATGAGCTGCCATGTGGGTGCTGGGAATTGAACCCAGGTCCCCTGGAAGAACAACCAGTGCTCTTAACCACTGAGCCATTTCTCCAGCCCCAACTGATAGGTTTTTTTGTTATCCCAATATTAGGTTTCTCTGTCAATGCAGTAAGCCAGATCAAGCTGAATTAAAAAGATCAGGTTTAATGAGCCAAGTACTCTCAGGTGACCTTTCCAACTCCCCAGAGGTGAGGCATGGGAGGGGAGGAGGAGAAATCACATGACAGGTCTAGAAACTGGGGGTTTAAATACCCTGTAGGTGTGGTCTTGAGTTTCTGGGGAAGACCATGGAGTTTTGATGGTCTTTCTGTGAGGGGCGGGGTTTGGATGGGAAGGAGTAGGGTGGAGGCAAGGCAGAGTTTCCAGCCAGACACCAACAAAGCTGTTAGAAAGAAAAAAGATGTGGTGGTTCTAAAAGTGTTATGATTACAGGAGCAATTATGGGTAAAGTTGTCTGATTTAACAAAAAAACAAAACCTGGACACGTAGACACATAGTTAAATTTAGCTTTAGATTCTCAGTGGAATAAAGATACTCTTAACACTTTTTATGTGAAATTCAGATCTAACTGGATTTCCTATGTCTGACAAAAACCATGATTTTATTCAAGATGGTAAAGTAGTTTACATTAGCCAGCCTTTCTCGTAGCTAGATTGCCAGGCAGGGCTTTGGGGGAAAGTTGATGGAACTGGCAAGTACCTCCTACTTCTGCACCACATGGTGCCTGGATTCAGAGCTGTCACCTTGCCACCACAAAGTAACGCTGCAGCTGGAAGACACATGCAGGACAGTGAGGCAGAAAGAGAAGGATCTGGGACCTAGTGAAATCTGAGTCCCACCTCATGGGGAAAAAGTTCTATGTCCTGTGTAGGCAGAAGTTTCTGTCCTCAAGCCGCTCTCAAGTAACCACACAGAGGCTTAATATTAGTTATAAATGATCAGTCAATAGCTCAGGCTTGTTACTAGCTAACTTACATTTTCAATTATTCCATATTTTTATCTACAGTTTACCATGTGCCTTGGTACCTTTCCTCAGTACAGCATGTCTGTCTTGCTTCTCTCTGAGTCTGCTCTCTATTCCTGACTTCTTCTTCCCAGCATTCTCAGTTTGGCTCTTCCACCTAACCTTATCCTGTTCAGCTATTGGCCAGTCAGCTTCTTTACCAAACCAATCACAGCAACATATATTCACACAGTGTAAAGGAATATCCTACCATACCAGGATGCTTCCAGTAGCATTGGGACACTTTGCTCCTCTATAGAATTCCTCCAAAAACCATCTGAACCTATTCTGTATTTCGAGAAATCCACGGGAGTCTGTTAAAGGGTAAAAGGGATTTATTATGAAAGAAAACTCACTAAAACAGAATAGGAGAATCGTTGCAGGGTCCTGGAAGGCTGAGGTACTGTCCCACACTGTCCTGAGTCAGTCTGCCCTTCCAAGCCCATGTCTCAGGTCCTTAAGGGTAGGCCCCAGGCCATGTCCCAGGGGAGGTACTTCAAGGTCGTAGGTAGGTACACCAGATATCCATTACAATTCTGAGATTGGAAGATGAAGCTGTGGTGGTGGGAGTGGGGTTGGGGGGGTGGGGATGATGACAAGATGGGGTAGTGGTTGTTTCATAACTATTTCTTCTGTGATTGTTGCCTTAGCTTGTTTTTTTGCGTTATCTGAAGTTTGAGTGGTGTGTGTGTGTGTGTGTGTGTGTGTGTGTGTGTGTGTGTGTGTTTCTGGTTTTTCTCTGGGAAGGCTCTGCCTGTGTAGGTATAGCCCAGGCTGATATGGAACTCACTATGTAGCAGCTCATGCTGACCCAGAACTCACAATAATTGTCCTGCCTCAACCTACCAAGTGCAGGGGACGTTTTCTAGGAGATTCCTCATTTTAGATAATTTTTTTTCATTATTTTCATGTTTCTGTACTCACGATTTCTACTTTATTATTGATTATTTTTACATGTCTCATTTTTCTCCCTAATTAGGTTAGCTGATAGTGTTCTATTTCCTTTTCTTTTTATCACAGAACTTTCTTCTCTCAGTTTCCATTTTCTCACGTAATTTCCACATTGATTGCCTGCTGTCTGCTTCCGTTAGCACCACACTGCTCCTTCCCTCACTCTCGGACCGCTGGCCACTTTTCTCAGTCCCTGCCAAGTTTACCACATCTGCATGCTGTTCTGTAAACAGACTCCTCGTGTTTATTTCCTGTCCGAGGCCCTTGCCATAGGTTTTCCATTCACTTCCTGCTCAGCAGAACTTTGGCTTCCACACGTTTTCCTTTTCAAGAAAGGCGGATGAAGGAGACGAACACTCCCAAATGCGTGCATTTTCAAACTTGTTATTAGTTACTTTTAAATTTCAACCAAATCTTGACATCTTGTAACGATTCTAAGTCATATTTTCTTTCTCAGAAATGATCCTGTATGCTTTTGCTAGCACTAATGTTATTGTGATGAAGTGTGAATTTTTGCCCTTAAAAATGCCTTCTGCAGGGTTGGGGATTTAGCTCAGTGGTTGAGCGTTTGCCTAGCAAGCGCAAGGCCCTGGGTTCGATCCTCAGCTCAAAAAAAAAATGCCTTCTGCAGGGCTGGAGAGATGACTCAGTGGTTAAGAGCACTGGCTGCTCTTGCAGAGGACCTAGGTTTGATTCTCAGCACCCACATTGTAGCTCATGACCATCTGTAACTCCAATTCCAGGGGATTTGATGTCCTTCACGGGCACTGCACACATGTGCTACATAGACATGCAGGCAGGCAAAACATCCATACTCATACGATTAAATAAATAAATCTTTGTAAAAAAAAAAAAAAAAAAAACCCAAAAAACTGTCTTTAGTCAGGCATGGTGGTGCAAGCCCTTGGGAGGCTGAGGCTCAGGGAGCATGAGTTTGAGGCCAACCTGGGCTACATAGAGACCTTGTCTCACCAAACAAAACAAACAAAAACGCCTTTGATCTTTTGATCTGGCCTCCAAGTGATTTTTTAATCTTCGGTACGAAGAGCTTTCCTAGGCATTCTCTTCCTTTCTTGAGTTTTGCTGTCTCTTTGGTCATTCGAATCTACTTGTGTCCCTAGAGAACATTCTTCAATTATAGCCTTAAATATTTTTTCTGATCTATTATGCAGTGCCTATTGTATTAAAATTCTCTTAGCACCCACTTAACATCTTAAAATAAGACTCATTTACTAGCTGAAAGTTTCTGTGGGTCGGAGTCTGAGCCAGGCTTGGGTTCTGCTCTGGATCTCACTCTCCAGGCCGAGGGACAGTGTCAGCCAGAGTTCCAACCTCTCTGGTTGTTGAAGAATGACTTGACTACACAGGGAGGTGCCTGAGACTGCGCCCACCACACAAGTCCTTTTGTTGTCCTGGATCTGCTGTTACCCTTTCGTTGGAACTCATCCAGCTGTCGTCCTTACCGATCATTTTCTCTAGACTCCTTTTGAGGTCTTTATTCCCGTTCCTATTGCTCACTTTTTAAATCCTTGAACATTTCTATCGTTTACTTTATTTACAGCATCATCTGGTTCCTTTGACTATTTCCATAATTGTGGAGGTGGGGTGCGGTGGGCACAAGCCTTTGAGGGCAGAGGTAGACATTAGGAGTATCAGGTGTCTTCCTCAATTGCTGGCCAGAATCTCTCACTGAACCTGGAGCTTGCAGATTCAGCTGGACTGTCTGGGCAGGAAGCACCTGGAATCGGCCTGACTCCACCCCCTCAATGCTGGCCTTACAGCTGCACATCAACATACTTGGCTCTTAGGGTGCTGGGATCTGAACTCGGGTCCCCACGCTTGCGAATAGCCACTATACCCGCAGGCTGTTTCTCCAGCCTTGTTCTTTGCCCCACTACTTACTTCTTTTCTAATCCCTGTCAGGTGACATTTCATTTCCTTCCTCTTCCTCTGCATCCTCCTTCCCCAGCCTTCCCTTCCTCAGTCTCTTCTTTCCCTCCTTCCTGCTCCTCGTCCTTTTAATGCGTTTGTCTCTTGTCTAGTTTGTGCTGGTTTTTATATGTAAAATAAGCAGTTGTTACTTTGTTTTCATTCATAAGTGTTTAGTTACAATTTTTACGTGCTTGTGGTAATTTTCCGTGAGTAATCTTCAGTTTCTTTTCTTACAGTATTTTTCAAAATATCTTCACCTTTTTGTTTGGTCATTTCGGAGTAAGTGAATCCTTGCAGCGCTATTTGGGTTTATTCGTAGGCGTTTATGTGGGAGGTAAACAAGGCTATGTGTTGATAATTACCTTCTCTCAGCACTTTGAAGATATCTCATTTCTTTCTCTGATATTGGAAAGTCTACTATTGTTCAGATTACCATAAAAAATCACTGTATCATTTTTTTTAATTAAAATTATGATGTGGGGTGGGGGAGTGCATGCCAGGTGCGTGTTGGAGGTGTGAGAGCAGCTCTCGAAGGTCGGCCCTCTTCCTCCTTTAGTAGGGATTTGTGGCACGAACTCAGGCGGCTGCAGCTTTCTCCACTGAGCTATCGGGACGATTCCAAGTAACTATCTATTTAAAGGTCGTGTTTTCCCATGATTGCGTCTGCGTTCCTTTCTTTCTTTCTTCCTTCCTTTCTTTTCTTTTCTTTCTTTCTTTTTTTTTTTTTTTTATTTTTCAAGACAGAGTTTCTCAGTTTAGTCTTCAAACTCAAGAGATCCACCTGCCTCTGCCTCCCAAGTACTGGGATTAAAGGCATGCGCCACCACCGCCACCCGACCCTGCATTCCCTTCTTAAACTCTTCAGAGATCCACAGTTTCATAATACTGTGTCTTGCTGTAGGGCTCTTCTTCCTTATCCTGAATTGATTATTTCTTCGTTTCATTATTGGACTTGAGGCTATTATTCTGTTCTGTAATTACTTCTTAGGAACAGTGTGGGACATCATATGGACTTTCCCTGTCTCCTACCCGCTTTCTGTCATTTTTGTGCTATGTATGTTTTTTTGTTTAAAGATTTATTTTATTTTATTTTATTTTATTTCATGTGTATAGGTGTTTTGTCTGAATATATCTGCAGGCAGTGCCCTAGGTGGTCGGAAGAGGGCATCAGATCCTCTGTAACTGGAGTTACAGATGCTTGCCAGCAGTCATGTGGATGCTGGGAACCAAACCCAGGTCCCCTTCAAAAGCAACAGGGCTCTTAACCACTGAGCATCCCTCCAGCCCTCTATGCTATGTTTTAAGCATCATTTGTTGCTTGCTGTGATTTCCATATCTTGAAAACCTCTCCATCTGACTTTATTTAGTAGTACCTCACTCTTTGATCCACTTTAGGGTCCTCTGGGTACTTTTCAGTTTTCATCAATGCATTTGACAATTTTCACTTGGGTTACAATCATCTGAATTTGTTGGGAGTCTCATTTTGCTGTGTTCTTTTGACTGTCTGGAGTTATTTCTTTGTGTGTTTTATAATTTTGGACATTTTGTTGACTCTAATTGGGATGTCCTGTGTGATCTGGGTCAAGAGTCCTGTAGAGGGGATGTGGACTGGCATTTCCAGACATCTCAGGACTGTGAACATCTTCAACACTTTGTACTCTTTTATCTTGTTACTGGGTTGTGTATGTTGTAAGAATTTGAATTCCAAACTGAATGTAAACAAAAGCTTTGGTTGTAACATCTCTGGAGTGTGGTGTTCACAGCCTAACTTTGCCATGGCAGATGGGCGGGCTGCCAAGAGACCAAAGACAACACCCAGACACAAGGCTTATTGAAACTTCTTAACAAGGGGAGTCCAGTGATGATGGAGACCCCAGCACTTATCCCCTCCACAGCACTTCCTCTCCACCCTGCTTTCTCAGGGAAAGGGGTTGTAGGGGAGCTGACAAAGCATGGGTCTGTTTCATTAGCTGACTTTGTTTCCTGTGTGATCAGCATCCCAGGGGCAAGCTGCCTTCAGAGGACGTGTAGGAAAATAAGTTCTCTCTGCTTCTCATAGATAACAGCACTGGTCTGTCAGTTCCCAGTGTCCCTGTCGGGGGATGGGGGGAGCAGTGTTCTTCCAGAAAGCACTTACCAGGGCATTCTGGTCTTGCCCCTCCCTCATTGTCTCTTTTTACTTGAAGAATCCTTGGGGTCAGAAATGGGTTAATTCTCAGGGATCTAAGGGGATGCTCACCCCTTCTCTGGGGATGGTGGGGTGGAGTGCTGATGGTTGATGGTGTTTTATTTTCATTCTCAGAGCAGAAGATGAGATATACAGTCCGTATATACAGATCCAGCTGGCAGGTGTGTGTGTGTGTGTGTGTGTGTGTGTGTGTGTGTGTTTTCCATCTTTTTTAAAAATGTATTTATTTTATGTATATGGTACTCTATCTGCATGTATACCTGCACGTCAGAAGAGGGCATCACATCCCACTATAGATGGCTGTGAGCCACCATGTGGGTGCTGGGAATTGAACCTAGGTCCTCTGGAAGATCAGCTAGTGCTCTTAACTGCTGAGCCATCTCCCCAGCCCTTTATCTTTTCAGTGAGAGAATAATTCTTCTTAATCAGATGCACAGATCTCACCACAACCTTAAGGTTTTTTTTCTTAGACTGTCTCTGACAATTAAAAACTAAACTTCTTAGCTACTAAGGTTGAGAAATGTCCTTTACCATTCTGGTTTCCAATCTCTAACTTATTTTATATTATATTTAAAAGACTTTAAAGAAAATCTTTAGGTTCATAGTAAAATGGAACAGAAAGTACAGCATTACCCTGTACCCACTGTCCTGATTCTTGTACAACCTGAATCATTATCAACATCCTGGACCAGAGTGTGGAAATTTGGTACAGTTGGTGAACTTGCATTGACCTATCATCATCATCCAAAGCTTGAAGTTTACATTAGAATCTACTCTGCCCATAGTTTTGCAGACCCTCTTTTGGTAAAGACACAGTGGTTAGAGAAAGGAGGAGGCTATGGAAATCCAGCAGTCCAGCAGACCTGGGCTCAGCTCTCAGCCTGCCTGGCTCCAGGCACACAGAGCAGTGAGTGAGGCTGCTCCTAAGGCTGAACAGTTTCCCAGCCATGAGTTCGGGACAGTCAATCTCCACCGTGATCCTCACATGCCAGGGCTCACTTGTCACCAGAAGGCAGAGGCCACTGCTAGTCTGGCCTGGAACTCACAGAGATCCGCCTGCCTCTGCCTCCAGAGTGCTGGGATTAAAGGCGTGCGCCACCACCGCCTGGCGGCTTGCAGTTCTAAAGATTTAGAGTCCATAATGGTGGGGACAATATGGAAGCAGGCATCTGGAGCAGGAAGCTGAGTGAACTAGTCTCCAACTGCAGACAAGGCAGAGTCAGCAATAAGGAGGTATTGCTAGACTATGAGCTCTCGAAGCTCCATCCCTCAGTGACATACTCGCTGCATCCAGGTTGCACCACCTCTCCAAACAGCGACACCAACTGGGCACCAAGTGTTCCAGTACTTGAGCCAAGGGTGTGTGTTTCTCATTCAAACCTTTCCACCCTGGCTGGCTCCCCTTGCCATTTCCCCTCAGACTCTCCCTGCGGTGGACGCCTCCGGGCGCCCTGGTTGTTCTTGTCTGCAGGACCCACTGTGGCGCTGTTTCAAGCACTAGAACCCCTCATGCTGGAACCTGGCTACAGCGTTCTGAGTCTCCGGGAAACACCGCCAGGGACTTCTCCAATGCTGGCCTGTCATAGCAGGCAAAGCTTGCCCAGGATTTAAGGCTGGGGGAACAGAGAATTTCTTCTGCGGCTCTGGGACACCAGGGCTGCCAGGCTTCCTTGTGCCCCTCCTTCCCTTAGGGAGCCAGGGCGGGAGCTGAGGCTCGCTTCTTTTCTCTGCAGCGGCACTGATTCTCCATCCCAGCAAGATCTTGATTGCCAGGGTTCTCCTTCCCTCCTTGGCGTGTACTTCTCCCCTGGAATGGACTTACCCTGGCCCTTCAGAGCTGCAGCCTCCGACCTGCAGAGCTGCTCAGAGGAAACGGTTGACCTGTGGGTTCACCCGGAAGCGCCTGCTGTGTCTGCTAAGCCGCCCTGACCTGCGTAGGGTCTGGTAGTCAGTAGGCGGTCTCAGTCACAGCTTTGAATCCTGCTCTGCTCCTTCCTCTCCCTGTGTGAGGCAAGGATGTGTGTTTACATCCTTGTAATCGGCCCGTAGTCCGCGTGCCAGTGTTCTCTTTTTGACTTTTTTTTTTGTGGTGGTTGTTCATTTGTTTGTTTGAGAGACAGTCTTGCTGTATTTCGGTGTTTGCCTCAGACAATCCCCCCTTTCTTGGTTTCCTGAGTCCTTTTGTTT
>CABHPQ010155911.1:0-17386 GCA_902168405.1 Peromyscus aztecus | reverse complement strand
AAATCAACAACAAAACACAACCCATCACATTTAATCCCAGCAGTCAGGAGGCCGAAGTAGGCAGATCTCTGAGTTAGAGGCCAGCCTGGTCTACAAAGCAAGTTCCAAGACAGCCAGAGCTACATAGAGAAATCCTGTCTCAAAAGCAAAATAAAATAAAAAGATTATTCTAAGTGTTGTGCTGGAACAATGGCTCAGAGGTTAAGGGCTTATTGTTCTGATAGAGGATCCAAGTTCAGTCCTAGAATCCACATCAGGCAGCTCTGTGGGATCTGCTGCTTTCTAGCCTGGGCAGATCTTCATATGCACATGGGCAAACAGCTACACACATACACACACATACATACACACACACACACACACCCCCAAAGCAATGTCAATTCCCCACTTAGAATAACTGCACTATAATAATTCAAGATATATGGGGCAGTGGTGGCGCACGCCTTTAATCTCAGCCCTCAGGAGGCAGAGGCAGGTGGATCTCTGTGAGTTCGAGGTCAGTCTGGTCTACAAAGTGAGTTCTAGGACAGTCAGGGCTGTTACACAGAGAAACCCCCATCTTAAAAAACAACAACAACAAAAAACAAAAAAAAACAAAAAAAAAATCAAGATGTAACATTGGAGCAGTGGGTGAAGGACATACAGGAATTCTAAAAATTCTTACAACTTTCCTGTGCATATGTAATTATTTCAAAATAAGGTATGTACACATTATAGTTATGCAAGAATATTCTGAGCCAGGCATAGTGGCACATGCCTTTAATTCAAGCACTTAGGAGGCCGATGCAGAAGATCTCTGTGAGTTTGAGGGCAACCTGATCAAGTTCCAGGACAGCCAAGGCTGTTATACAGAGAAACCCTATCTCAAAAAACTAAAAAAAACCAAACAAACAAACAACAAAAAAAACCCAAAACCATTCAGTGCAAATACTAACACTTTTTCCTTCCAAATCTTCCATAAAGCAATTGTTACTTTTACAACTAAACAAAATAAGTAGTAGTAATAATAATAAACCAACTTACTTCTTATATAGAACTCCATATGGTTTCTTCAGTGCATACTGTAAAACATAATTTTAAACTTTCTCAACAAAACACTCAAAAAGCAGAGTCGTGGCAATCTTCCTGCTTCAGTCATTCAATGCTGGAATATATTCACGGGCCATCACATCAGTCGTTTCCAACTGAGTGGTGCGGACAGATCTCACTGTACAGCCCTGGTTGCCTTGACTGAGTTCTGGGCTTACAGGCATGCGGCACCGTGTTTAGTAAAACATTTGATGATTCTCAGCCAAGTGTTTCCCTGTTAGTGTAATGAACAGTCACCTTTTTCTGACAACAAGAATGACCATCATGTAACACTCTGTAATACTGTACTTCTCCTAGAACTTAAATGTGTAGGGTCACTCAGAAGGAAAGAGGCTGTTTCCTCCCAATAACCACACCATGCAGATAAACATTTCAGAAAAAGATGAGCAAGTCAGGCCAGGCACGGTAGCTCACATCTGTAACCCGGGGCTCAGAAGGTGAATAAAGGATTGAGAGTTCAAAGGCAAATGATGTGGCTCAGGGGGTATGGTGCTGCCAAAAGCCTGATGACCTGAGTTCAACTCCTGGAGCCTATGTGGTGAAAGGAAAGGAGAAAAAAATGATAAAGTCAAAACTCTCCATATATTCAAGCTGGGCATAGTGGCACATGTAGGCAAAAGGGGCTGCCTGAAGAAACCCACCCTGACCCTGGAGCCCACAATTAGGGAAGGATGGCCCAGATAAGGCCAGTGAGAGAAACACAGTTTAGCTCAGATTAGAGCCATCTCTGCCCTTGTCCAACTGACTTGTGAAATCAACCAATCACAGAGCAGGACAGCAGAATCCTGGCCCTAGGGCCCAGGACCAGGGAAAGAAACACAGCCTGTGTTTGGGACTTGGGCCAGAGAAATGAACCAAGGAAACATGCCCTGACTCTGAAACCAGTACCAAAGAAACACTCTTGGCCCCTAGAATCAGAGTCAGTGAAAGAAATGTGCCCTGGCCTTAGAGGTAGTGTCAAAAAGCCAAGAAAGGCCAGTGAAAGAAACACAGTTTGGCCCTAAAGTCAGGGCCATTTCTGCCCCTTGCCCACAAAACTGGTCAATCCCTGGCCAGAAAATAAACTAACCAATCACAGTTGACTCCACCCCCTAGACATCCTATATAAACCACCCTGCCCGGTCAGTTGTGAGCTGTTCTCTCCACCCTGGCAGAGGCAGCTACTCTCCTGGACTCCTTCCCAAATAAACCTCTTTCTCAAAAGAGTTTTGGGTGAAGACCCTCATTAACTGGTGCACAGAAGAACCTTGCTGGGACGTCCCATAGTGGACTTAGCAAGAGGGAGCTGACAGAATCTTGCTAAGACGTCCCATAGTGGACTGAGCAAGAGAGAGCTGGTAACACTGAGCCGGAGATTATGGCTCTCCAGGAGAAGAGCAGGATTGCTGTGTCCTGAGGGGAGACCATCCCCCATCATACCAGGTATATCCTGACTTTCCCAAAGAGTCAGGATACCCTTCCTTGTTGAAGCAGTTCCAGGCCTGACTCTCCGGAGAAGTAAGAAAACCTTCCTTTCCAAGGTTGGGCTGTTTCTTTGCAGTCCCAACCATCAGAGCTGTGCTAAACAGCTCCAAGTGTCCGGGACACCTTCAAGGCAGAGCTCTTGTCCTAAGTAGCTCTGAGGTGTCCGGGATACCTCGCCCTCTAGGGCTGAACTGTCTCCAGTTCAGCCATCACAGCTGTCCTAAACAGCTCCAGGTATCCAGGACACCTTCAGGGCAGAGCTCTTGTTCTGAGTAGCTCGAGGTGTCCGGGATACCTCGCCCTCCAGGGCTGAACTGTCTCCTTGCAGTTTCATCCATCAATTTACTAACATTTTGGTGCTGAAACCTGGGACACCAAACCCAGAGTTTTTGCAGTTTACTTACAGCACATGCTTGCAATTCCAGCACTTGGAATGCTGAAGCAGGGGATAGCTAGCTGGAGGCCAGCCTGGGCTACACAGGAAACACTGTCTCAAAGGGGGGAAAATTCAGTTATTTAGCTGATTTCATTCAAAGATTCTATTAGCTACACACAAGTCCTAAATACCCACGTACTTATTAGATACTGCCACATACAGTGACTGTCATTCATCAATTTATTGAGTACCTACCAGGTCCAGACACTGTCAGGCTTGGTGGCAAGTATCTTTATTCAATGAGCCATCTTGCCAGACCAACAAAGTAATTTTTATCTTAACTACTTAAATTAGATGTCCCCTGAACATTATCACCTTTCCCTCCAAACCTGCCCTACCAGACACATTCTCTAAATTGATATTTGGTTTTTAAATTATGTTATTTTATACGTATGCATGGTTGCCTGTATCTATATGTATATACACCTCATGCTTGCCTGGTGCCCAGGGAGACCAGGAGAGGGTGTTGGGTCACCTGGAAACGGGAGTTACAGATGGTTGTGAGCTGCCAGGTGGGTGCTAGGACTTGAACCTGTGAACTCTGGAAGAGCAGCCAGTGCTCTAACAGTTGAGCCATCTTCCAGCCTTCTAAATTGGTATTACTGCCCATGGGCAACCAAGACAGAAACCTGGAAAGACAGTTCTCACCGATGCCAAAGCTTGTACCTCCCACATCTATTCTCTCTAACTAGCTCTCAATTTCATTCGTTCATTATTAATTGATGTGTTCATTTCTCTGTGTAGCCCTGGATGTCCTGGAACTTGCTCTGTAGACCAGTCTGCCCTTGAACTCAAAGATCTGCCTGCCCCTGCCTCCAGAGTGCTGGGATTAAAGCCATGTGCCACCATGCTCAGCTGTTAATTTCATTCCTACCATCAGATGCTAGATAACCTTTTCCAGCATTTGCTCTCAACCCTCTTTAATAGAAGCAATAAATTGTAGTGACAGGTATAGCTGGGTGGTAGCACTTGCCTAGCTTACACAAAACCCTGGATTCCATTTCTAGCACCACACGCATCACAAGCTTATCATATCTCTCACTTAAAAACAAACAAACAAACAAAAAACCCAGTATTAAAAAAAAAAAAAAAAAAAGACTTCAGTGACTCCACAGGCTTCAGAATAACTCCAAATCCATGTTATTGTACACCCCTGCCTCCTTTTCTAGGTTCACGGAGTTCACTTTCCTTTGGCCATCCCAGTTACTTGTGGCTCACCAAGTGGGTCCTGTTTCTTCTCCTCAGTCTTGGAAGCCCCAAACTTCTTTTCCTGTTTCACTTCCTCCTTCAAGATGAAGGCTATGGATCATTTCCGGGAAGCCCACCTGTGATCAGATCCCTCCTATGTGATCTTTTTTTTTTTTTTTTTGCTACATATTATTTCTGGGAAGCCCACCTTGTGTGTAGGTCCCCTCCTCTGTGATCTTTTGGTTTTTGTTAGTCTCGTTAGGCCATACCGGACTTGACTCTGTGTAGACTGAACTTCTGATCCTCTACCTCCCTGCATGTGATTTTTAACTATTTCCCATCCTATGCTGAGCATACCTCCAGCAGAGCACAAGTGCCAACACTTACAATGCATGTCTTCTCTGATCTCACTGAAGAATAAGACTGTACTGTTTAGTAATTCTCAGAACCTAGAATAACTAGTACTGTTGAAAGGACATAGTAATAAGCAGTTATTTCAGCTTACAAATTAGTTACTAAACTGGGTATAAACAAGGGGCAGGTGAGATGGTTCAGTGATTACTCCAGAGGATCCAGGTTCAAGTCCTAACATCGACATGTAACTCACAACTCTATAATTCCAGTTCCAGGGGATCTGAAGCCATGCCCACATGGTAACTCACAACTCTGTAATTCCAGTTCCAGGGGATCTGAAGCCATCTTCTAGACTCTAAGGGCACCAGCCACATCAGTGGTGCACAGACATACACGTAGGCACAATACCCATACACAATTAAAAACAAATGTCCATAAACCAAACTTTAAAAGATTTGTCAAAGCGTAAGGCAGGATGGCATATGCTTATAATCCCAGCATCCAGGAGGCAGAGGTCAGCCCAGTCTACATGGCAAGTTCCAGGCCAGCCAGGGCTACAATCTGAGACCCTGTCCCAAGGGGAGGCAGGACCTAAATAAATAAAAATTCACTCAGATGACTATTCTTTAAGTACCCTTACAAGTACATTATAAGATAAATAGCTTCCAATTTCACTGTCCTCGCTATTTACCCCTGCCCCTCCCAACTCCAATTCTTCAAGGCTGGATCTCAAGACATCACAATCCTACCAGACCTGGCTCAACTCAGTATGCTCAAAAGTTCCTAAATAGTTCAACCTTACTTTAAAAGAATATTCAAAGCCACCCTGGACTACATAGTGAGAACCCGTGTTTTGTTGTTGTTTTTTTTTTTTTTTTTTTTGGTTGCTGTTGTTTTAGATTTTGGTTTCTTAAGACAGGGTTTCTCTGTGTAGCCCTGGCTGTCCTTGAACTGGAAGATCTGCCTGCTGGGATTAAAGGCATGTGCCACCATGCATGGCTTTTTTTTTTTTTTTTTTTAAAGCAAGTTAACAGGGCTAGAAAGATGAGGAGGCATTTCTCTTGCAGAGAGTTCCTCCCATATCAGGAGGCTCACATTCATCTGTAACTCCTGCTACAGGTGATCCAAGGCCTTTGGCCTCCATGGACACCCACACAGATGCACTTAGTTAAAAATATAGCATTGACTATAGTAAGTCACGATACCTACCACATCTCGGAGTACTTGAGTCACGGTTGCATTTGCATTCCCCCCTTTAATCAGCATGGCATTCTTAATGTTTTCACTGAGTTTGGGTTCTCTCTTCTCAAGGAACCTCTTAGCCCTTTTTGTTTTAGGCTTTCTGTTCAAAAAAGCACAATTCATAACAATTTACACATTCTCCTCATATGACACAACTACAAGTTGACAAATGACCTAAAGAAAAATCAACAGACTTACTCACATCTATCAAGTCAGATTCCATCATTAAATAACAACAACATAAAAACCCTCACCTTTTCAGGGAGACATTAGCAAAGGTATTTTATCATTACTGGGGCTGAGGGATCAAGTTAAGAGCACCTGCTACTCTTGTTGAGGACTAGGTTTGGTTCTTAGCACCCACATGGAAGCTTACAACTGACTGTAACTCCTGTTCCAAAGGACCTGATGTTCTCTTCTGGCCTCTGTGGGCACTGCATGCAACCGGGGAATACAAAGCTAGCACTCACACTCACACTCACACACACACACAAACATTTGTGTGTGTAACTAAATTTAAAAAATGAAATGACCCAAGTAAAGAGTTATTTTTAACTTATTACATTTCTTCATGGTGACTTATACTTGTAATTATAACTCTTTACCAATCAGGCAACTCAGACTAGAGAAGCAATATGCCCAAGGTCTGGTGTGTAGACCAATGCTAAAAAAATGAACTAAATGTAAGAACCCCTCCACAACTCCCATTACAAAAAACAAAACAAAAAACAAAAACAAAAAAAACCCACAAAACCACACCTAATTTATTATTCTGTTTTTATGGTGGGGCAGTAATAGGATGTTGTTACATATTTCTGTTTAGAAGAATTCAACTTTGCCTCCTCTATGGTAAACATGGTGCTTTTCTGCCATCTATTAACAAAATGCCTCCTCTCCTAATTAACTATAACCCTCCATCTTCCAGTCTTGGGACAGGTAGGGAGGGAAAAGAAAAACCATATACATACACTTCAGTTTCCCACATAGAATTTAAAAAATTCTTCTCCAGTGAAATGCCACGTGTACAACCACGTAGTTAGCCATTTACTGGTCGCTCAAGCTGCATTTTTCATTGAATCAAATCAAGGCACGCACTGTGTTTATACAGTAATACCTGCTAGACACTCTATAGTCCACGTCTTTTTTTCAATCTCACTAACCTGCAATCAATGTAAACTGCAGCTTACTTGCTTTATCAGTGAGGCACAGTGGGTGCACAAAATCTATTGACTAAAAAGAAACTTTCGTTTACATTGCACATTTACTTAAAAAGCAGAAAACTGAGCCGGGCGGTGGTAGCACACGCCTTTAATCCTAGCACTCCCGAGGTAGAGGCAGGTGGATCTCTGTGAGTTCGAGGCCAGCCTATCTACAGAGCGAGTTCCAGGACAGCCAGGGCTACACAGAGAGAAAATCTGTCTCGAAGAGCGGGGCGGGGAGCGGCAGGAAACTGTAACAACCAATGCAGCCACATTTGGGAACTCGAATATTTTTCAACACACGTAACCATCACTCAGCGATAGGCAGAGGTGTACAGATTTGGGCGGAAAAGAAAAATGAAAACTTTGCACCTGTTACGGCAAACACGGCTCCCTACAGTTCTCTGACACAAGAGTATCATGACAGCTATGTTACAGGACAAACCGACTGAGGGCGGTTTAAAGGTCCACAGTCGCTAAACCCTGAGCCCGGTTTGTCCCGTCACCGCCACTCTCGCACTTGAGAACCCACCCGTGGCGGGGCCCTAAGCCGACCGCGGCTCTGGCCCTCGCTCCACCCACCCCAAGCTCGCCGCCAGCCCGCAAGGCTTCACCGGCAGGGACTAGGGCTGCAGAATCCGCCAGCTCCTTCCCAAAGCGCGTCCGGAGGGCGCAATGCCGGGACGAGACCGCGGCGGAGGCAACTTCCCACGCCATCGCGTCCCCCACACACTTACATGACTTTATCCAAGGCGTCCATCGCTACCCGACCCCTAGCAAGCACACGTGCGCCGCGCACTTCCGCAAAGCCGCCGCGAGCGCCGGAAGATGCCGGACCGGAAATGCGAAACGTGACTTCCTGAGACAGCCCCGCGGTCCTCGCGGGCGGCCATCTTGGGAGGGCATAGCGTTCCGTTCCCTTGGTAACGGAACGTTGTTTTGGCTGTTTTCTGGAAAGTAAATACTTTGGAGTCGATTTTTTTTGGGAACCAATTGTTCCTCTTCAGGGAAGTAATCAGAATGCTAGAAAGGTTGGAGGCACGGTACTCTTACAAAAAATAGTGGCATGAAAAGGACATCATTGGCTTAACTGCGAGATCCGTTGAGGCTGGTTGATTACCCAGTTGCTTTCTACATAAAAGATATACAGAGAATACTGCTGATTGTGATTAGCCCTCAAGTTTTAGTCATATAATTTGCATAGTTATATAAAATGCACCTTTTAATGTGTACGATTCAGTGGTTTTGGGTGCATCCACAAAGCAGGTGAACCCCAGCACAGCCTTGTAAACCAGTAATTTGAGCATTGGTGGACTGAAAGTTGAAGTCCAGCCTAGGCTCCACAGTGAGATCTCAAACACACACACATCAAAGAGCTCAACACTGGGGTGTAGGCCTGGCGTTTCAGTACTTGGGAAATGAAGGCAAGAGGATCAGGCTATGTAGGGCTCTAGATGCCAGCCTGGCCTACAGGAGACCTGTTTCAAGAAAGAAAAAAAAAGTGCAACCATAACCACTATTAATTTCAATATGCTTTTATTACTTCAAAGAGCTCACCTACCCATCAACCCAATGGCACTGTCAACCTTTAATCCAGTTTCATGGAGTTGCCTATTCTGACTATACATAGTATGAACTGATTATCTCAGTGTGTTCTCTTACGTCTGAGTTTAACTTACTAGGTTTTGAGTTTTGTTTTGAGACAGGATTTTCCTACATTGCTTTGTCTGGCCTGTAACTTGCTATGTAGACCACAAGAATCTTGAATTCACAGTGATCTTCCTGTTTCTTCATCTTGAGTGACAGAAACATGTGGAGTTTGCCACCAACCATTTTTTGTTCTTTTGGTTTTTTGAGACAAGATTTCTCTATGTAGCCTTGGCTGTTCTGGAACTCGCTCTGTAGACCAGCCTGGCCTTGAACTCAAGAGATCTGCCTGCCTCTGCCTCCCGAGTGCTGGGATTAAAGGCCTGAGCCACAACTTCCTGGCACCGAATTTACTGTATTAAGGTCTGTGCATTTGTGTGTTCTGTTTTAGGAGGAGGATCTTGGAATGTGGCCAAAGCTGGAGTAGAGCTATTGCCCACGCTGATGTGAAACTTATGCTGCTGCCTTTCCCTATAGAAAGTCGGGATTAAATGCATATCCTGCCATGATTAAAGGCATGGCCTGCCATTCCAGGAAATACATCTTTTGTATATTGGAATAAATGATGGCAGGAGAGTGGCTTCTAAATAGATTAAGGATAAGGACTGGCTGGAGCTCTCCAGGCTGTCTCAGTGGTATAGCACTTTATATAACACAAGGCCCTAGGCTCAAACTCCTACACTGAATTAAAGAAAAAACACTGGAGCTTTCAACCTCACTTTGACTTACCATCAGGAATGGTAAAGGGACTGGAGTTATGATGTGGCCAGTGACCAACCATGCTTAATAATGAAAATCCACAAAAGCTCCAGAGAACAGGACTTTGTGAGTTTCTGTCTTGATATGTGGAGGTGCTAGGAGGATGGCTTTGAAAGGAGATGGAACACCTGATTTGGCTCTATGCAGTCTCTCCATCTGGCTGTTTCCAAAGAGGACCAGTTAGAGGTCATCCTCAATACACAACAAGTTCAAAGTCAGATTGGACTATATATACACTATCTCAAAATAAATAAGCAATAAATCTAGTAAACAAACTTTCCCAGGTCCTTTTCCTAAATTCTATGAGATGAGCTATTTTAACAGCAAGCAGTTGAAAGTGAGAAAAGGATTGTGGGAACATCCAATTTGTAGCTAAGTCCTAAATTGTAGGTAACTTGGGGAACTCACTCTTGAGATTGGCATGTAAAAATAAGATGGGGCAATCCCAAGGGACTGAGCCATTAACCTGTGAGATCTGACATTAGGTCCAGTTGACAGCATCAGAACTGGATTAAGATGGAGGACACTGAGTAGGTGTCCTCCATGGAACTGATCTGTGATGGAAACGCCATATATCTGAAGTAAAAAGAAGTACTGAGGGTAGCAAGACTAGAAGAAACAGTTTAGTTTTCCTCCAGGGGCATAACCTGCTTTTTCTAAAAGGCAAAATGAAAAAAAACAAAAAAACAAAAAAATCAACAAACAAAAAAAAAGACAGAATCTGTTAATATTTCACAGCTTCTAGTCTTGGGAGAAACAATGGGTTTTGGTTTCTTGTCCTTCTTTTTAGGGGATAGGATCTCACACTGTAATCTAGCCTGGCCTCAAACTTGCACAATCCTCCTGCTTCAGCCTCCCAAGTGCTGAGGTGATAGGCGAAGCCACCAAGCAGGAATTTTTGCTGTTTTGCTAACTCCGGACCTGCTTTAGACTTCTATCCTAATTAACAACAGACTATCAGAAGAGTTTTTTTCTCTCTTCAGTCTAGCCTCAAACACAGAGATCCACCTGTCTCTGCCTCCCAAGCGCTGGGATTAAATGTAGGGAAAAGGGGCTGGCTGGCTAAAGAAACTCAGTGAGATCAGAGCCTTCTCTGCCCCTGGCCAACTGACTTGTGAAACCAACCAATCACAGAGTAGCACCCTGGCCCCAGGCTCAGTGAGATGAGAACCATCTCTGCCCCTAGCCAACTGACTTGTGAAACCAACCAATCACAGAGCAGGACAGTAGCACCCTGGCCCTGGGGCCCAGGACCAGGGAAAAAAACACAGCTCAAGTTTGGGACCTGAGCCAGAGAAATGAACACTTTATCCCCAAACCCAAAACCAAGGAAACATGCCCTGACTCTGAAACTAGTGCCAAAGTAACACTCTTAGTCCCTAAAATCAGAGTCAGTGAAAGATATGTGCCCTGGTCTTAGCGGCAGTGTCAAAAAGCCAAGAAAGACCACCGAAAGAAAGTTTGGCTCTGAAATCAGGGCCATCTCTGTCCCTAGCCCACAAAACTGACCAATCCCTAGGCAGAAAAAAACTAACCAATCATTGGTTGACTCCGCCCCCCAAAAAATCCTATATAAACCTATAAAATCCACCCTGCCTGGTCAGTTGTGGGCTGTTCTCTCCACCCTGGTAGAGGCAGCTAGTTTACTGGACTCCTCCTTCCCAAGTTAATCTCTTTCTTAAGAGTTTTGGGTGTGAAGATCTTCATTCACCAGCTTAGAGAAGATCCTTGCTGAGAAGTTCCGCAGTGGACAGAGCAAGAGAGAGCTGAAAAGTAACACTTTGCTCTGGAGCCGGAGGAGATTGCTACATTTCTGCAGGGGTTTCCCCTTTTGCAGAGTGAAGCAAAAGAAGCAACATCTTAGGCCAGAGAAGCAGAGGTCTGCTAGGAAGCCCTCTTAAGTGGGGGCTGAGCAAAGCTCAGCTGTAGCTGCTCTCCAGGAGAGGAGCAGGATTGCTATATCCTGCAGGGACACCATCCCCCACCACACCAGGTATAGCCTGACTCCCTAACAGTCAGGATACCCTTCCCTGCTGAAGCAGTTCCAGGCCTGACTCCGGAGCAGTCAGAAAAACTTCTCTTCCAGGGCTGAGCTGTCTCTGCAGCTCCAGCTGTCAGAGCTGTCCTAAGTAGCTCCCCCAGTAGTCAGGATATCTTTCACCAGAGTTACAAAACTTATATTGTTGGTGCCAAAACTGACCAGACCCACAGAGTTGCAACAAATTTACTTAAAGGTGGTTCTCCACCACCACTCAGCTCAAAAAGGTTGTTTTAATCCTGTCATATTATTCATTGGCTGCCTACTATATGATAGGTAATTTTGTAAAAACTAGAACTGAGTGTAACATGAAACTTAAAAATACCCATGGCTGGGCTGAGCCATAGTGAGTATGGGTGCTTCTTGCCAAACATGGCAATCTGAGGCCAGCAGTTGAGAGTACTTGTTGCTCTCCCAGAGAACCCGAGTTTGGTTCCCAGCACTGACATCAGGTGGCTCACACCCACGTGAGTTACACACACACACACACACACACACACACACACACACACACACTGCATGTATGTGCTTCTTTTGAGACCCCACTATGTCTCCCTGGCTGGACAAAACTATATAGACCAGGCTGGCACTTAATTCAGAGATCTGCCTGCATCGCCACACCCTGACCAGGTCATCTTTCTGATGGCTATTTCCCTCCCTTGATGGTCCTGAAGATTCAACCTAGGCCTCCAGCATGCTGGGCAGGTGCTCCACCAGTAAGCTACAGTCTTAGCCCTTATATAGGTATTCTGACAGTCTCATTAAGTATCCAGGCTTAACTTGAACTCCCTTTGCAGTCCAGGCAGACCTTGAAGTCTTGCTTCTGCCTCCCAAGTAGCTGAGATTACAGGTCGCCATACCAGGCTTCCAAAAGCCTATGACTTTGTTTCAAGACTTAAAAAAACAAAACTATGTGTGTATGTGTGTATGAACATATGATGCAAGTGTCCAAGGAGTCCAAAAGAAGCTTTGCATCTCCCAGAGCTGGGGTTATAGGCAGTTGTGAACTGCCTGATATGTGTGCTGAGAACTGAACCTGGGTCCTCTGCAAGAGTACCATGCACTCTTGGTCAGCTCTCCAGACCATGGGTCTTTTGTTGTTGTTTTTTTGAGACAGGTTCTCTCTGTGAAACAGTCCTAGCTATCCTAGAACCTGCTTTGTAGACCAGGCTGGCCTTGAACCCAGAGATCTGCTTGCCTCTGCCTTCCAAGAGCAGGGATTAAAGGTGTGTGCCACCACCGCCTAGCCAGACCATGTTAATAACATAACACTTGTCTATCTTCCTGTCCAGATACTTTTTTGGTTTGGGTGGTGCTGAGCATCAAACCCAGAGACTCACGCATGCTAGGTAATCAATTACTCTACCACTGAGCTATACCTCCAGTCAAGCAGCCATTTTCTTTTAAAGCATAATAGTGCTAGTATCATACTTGACATTCTATTATTATTTTGAAGCATTGAAAGGAAAACTCAAGATCGGTAGGGCATGGTGGCAATTCTTGAATCCCAGTACTCAGGGGACAGAAGCAGGCAGATCTCTTAGTTTGATGCCTGCCTAGTCTGCATAGCAAGTGCCAGGCCAGCCAGTATTACACAATGAGACCCAATCTCAAACGAAACCCCAAACCACCTCGAGGTCTTTTTTCCGGGAAGGGACTTTGTTGACCCTCTAACTCATGGCAGCCCAGGGCAGCATCAGTTTTCAGAACCCAACCTTCTGTCTTGCTGCTCCTGCCCTCCGTGGACACATGCTACAGTCACAAGGCCGGGGAATTCAGGGCTGGTCTGGGTTACATAAAAATCTCTGTCTCAGAAAACAAAAGGAGGTGAGGACGGAGAAGGACAAGTGACGGTTCAGCAGTTAAGAGGCTCACTGCTCTTAGAGAGGCCTGGGCTTCGACTCCCAGCACCCACATGGCTCACGACCATCTCTAACGCAAACTGCTCTTCCGGCCTCCTCGGGCAGCAGGTCAGACTGTGGTGAACACACACAGACACTCACATACACACACTCACATACACACACTCACATACGCATAGGTACTTTTAAAGGGGGGCTGTATTTAGACAGAGGGCTGTGATATGACCCAGCAGGGAAAGCAGCTGCTACACTAGCCTGATGACCTGAGTTTGATTCCCAGACCCCACAGAGAGGTAGGGGAGAACCTGGTGCCTACAGAGGCCAGAAGCAGGCATCAGATCTCCTAGAACTGAAGCCACAGATGGCTGTGAACTGCCATGTACGCACTGGGAATTGAATTCAAGTCCTCTGGAAGAACAGCCAGTGCCCTTAACTATGGAGCTCTCTCTCCAGCCCCTTAAGTAACATTTTTATTTTTTTTTTTATTTTATTTTATTTTTTAAAGATTTATTTATTTATTATGTGTACAATGTTCTGCCTGCATGTATGCCTGCAGGCCAGATCTCATTACAGATGGTTGTGAGCCACCATGTGGTTGCTGGGAATTGAACTTAGGACCTTTGGAAGAGCAGACAGTGCTCTTAACCTCTGAGCCATCTCTCCAGCCCTTAAGTAACATTTTTAAAAATTGAATTTCTGTCTGTTCCTGTGTGATTCTTGTAAAAAAATTTCTAGTGTGCTAAAAACAAAACTGGAAATATGTGTACGGCCAACAGTAACAACAAAATGGCGAGCCAACTGGAAGCTGGTAAAAAATTACACGGTAATTTTTTAAAGTTCATGACTGGCTGTTTAGAGAAACATTTCCATCTTGAATTCCCATGAAAACAGAACTTTCCATCTCAGCAGGGGCATCTCCAGGAGGCCCAGGGTCCCCTGCTTCCAAAGGCTGCACCTCCTCCTGCTCTGCGTGTGTCTGCTCGGCGCCGCCCTGCAGCTGAGTCTCTTGGTCTTCCACCTCCACAGGCTTATCAGCGGCTGGCACTCCAGCCTCGTCTTCATTTTCGTGGAGAAAGCTGCAGATCATGTTGGGTCTGTAGGAGAAATCATTATCCTTCATCTGCAGCCACTCTACGCCATCTACTGGGCGGGAGGTAAGGGGGACAAGCAAAAAAGAAACAGAAATTTCAGTAAGTACATTTTCTTCTTAACCAACAACAGGTGTGGCACAGATGAAGCGCTGTTACACGGGGCTGGTGGGGATGTAAATTTGTACAACACTACAGAAATCAGTACGACGATGCCTTATAAAAAAAAGAGGACCACTATATGGTCTAGCTGTACCACTCCTAGATACGCAAGGGAAGGATGTGAAGTCGGTCCAGCACAGAGATACTTGCACATCTATGTTTATGGCTGCAGTATTCACAAGAGCCAAGATACGGAACCATGCTAAAGATCCATCAACAGGATAAACAAATATAGGGAGGATATAGCTTTACTCGCCTCAAGTTCATTCCGAAGTATCTTCACTTCAGGACAAGCACCTTTAAAATCATTTTATTTTATGTTATCTTCATTTTTTGAGACAGGGTCTCACTATGTAGCCCTCGTTATATAGATCAGGATGGCTCCCCAAACTCACAAAGATCTGTCTCTTGAATGCTGGGATTAAAGGCAAGGGCCACTATGCCGGGCCTATCTATTTATTGATCTATCTATTTATTTAATATTTGTCGGGCTTCCAAGACAGCTCATCGGGGAAAAGCACATGCCATAGAAGCTTGACATAAGTTTGATCCCCAGGCCCCACAGTGGGATGGCTGAACTCACCCCCAGGGTTATTCTCTGATGTCCATATTTGCACAACCCCCTGCTGCCAATAACAACTTCAAAAGTTTTAAACTTTAATTTCTTTGTATGCGGTACATGTGTGCATACATACGTGTGCATGTGTGTTTAAGGTCAAAAATAGACATGCGACGTCTTTCTTAATCATTCTGCACCTGATTTTGTGAGTGGGGTCTCTCAGTGAACCTGGAACTCGCTGATTCAGCTAGACTGACTCCACCTCCCTGTGCTGGGGTTAAAGGCACAGGCCACGGCAAGGGTGCTGAGGACTGAGCTCTGCCCACTGAGCCGTCACCCAGCGGCTCGGAAGGGGAGGCAGTGTGCACTGTAACCCCAGTGCTAGGGAGGTAGTGATAGGAGGACCAGAAATTCGCCCAGCCTGGGCTGTAAGAGGTAAGACAGCCTGTCTAAAAAAAAAGTGGTACATATATAATACACAATGTAATTTTATTTAGCTATAAATTAGAATTAAATCAACATATGTAGGAAAATGGATGCAACTAAAATTCACTGTGAAGCAAAATAAGCTGGATGAAAAAGACATGTATTGCATGCTTTCCCTCCTACGTGGGATCCACATTTAAACTGCATGAGAGACAGGAAAGCAGAAAGGGGAGGGTGAGGGAAGCCTAAACAGAGGGGAAGACATCAGAAGGCAACGGGAGTCTGTGGCAAGTAAGCAAAAAGAAGAACTCTGAGCCTGGCCTGGCCTCCCAAGTACTGGGATTGTACACAAGAGCCACACACCCAGTGCAGTGCTCAATTTTAATATACTGTAGCTTATTAATATAGTGATCTCTAAAAGTCCAAGGAATGTCCTGATAGCAATGTATCACTCACTGCCAAAGCCTACACTAAGATCACCTACTTTCTTTTTGTGTGTGTGTGTGTGTGTGTGTGTGTGTGTGTGTGTGTGTGTGTATGTATATAGAACTCAGGACATTTTTTGTTTTCGAGACAAAGTGTTTGAGTTCAGATCTTACTTCCACTTGCCAAGTAGCTGAATCTGGCCTTGAACTCCTGATCTTCAGCTGCCTTTCCCCACCCCCCAATGCACTGGGATTACAAGCAGGAGCCACCACATCCGGGTAGTACTAGGCATTGATCCAAAGGCCTCACAAATGCAAGGCGAGCGCTCTTGACCACTTAGCCACATTCCCAGGCCAAGAGACCGATCTTCAAAGAATGGAATCAACTGACCTATGTTTTCTTCTCCTTCCTTCTTCTCTGTCAGAAGAGTCCTCGTCATGCTGAGTTTCTTCATTGTGTGGCACTTGTACTTCAGCACGGTTCTGTCAGTCCCTTCCGGATCCACTAGGACATAAAATGACCTTATTATAGGCTTCATGCCACCAGATCAAGGACTCGTGTTGAGGGAGTCAGTCTCAACTACTTCCTATGGAAACAGCACAGGAAGTTCACACAGTAATTCATTATTCCTGCCCCACACGCAGAGAAATGACAGATAACATTGTCACTTGAAGGCACCAAAGGACCCAGACACCAACAGCTGTAAGGACAGGAACATGAAAACAAAGAGATTAGAGCACCAGGCAGGCAGACTCAAGCCCTGACATGGGAAACAGGGGTCAGGAGCTGGCCTGCAGGACAACGTCTACAATTCCATCACTCAAGGAAGGACCAGAATCAAATGCCCTACTTAAAGCTAGAGGCTTGAGTGGGGATGTTCCCAATTAGAAAAAAAAACAACAAAAAACTGCTGTGATATTGCTGTCTAGAACTGCAACCTTTAAAAGACTGTGGGCCCACACAGGTGAGAGAATGAGACCCTGGACCAAAGATGGGAAACGCCGGAAACTTCCACACACTGCTCTGCCGAGCGAGAGCTCTGGCTACACGTCAAGAGAGAACATGACATCTATCTACTTGAACCACAGAAGCCCCGCTATTTTTAATATTCAAACGTAGAATTCCATGTGGTTGGTTCCAGCTGCTCATTTAGTTAAAGATAGCACACATTCCATTTTTATTCTGCTCCACCTCTCTTTTTACATTTTTTTTGGAGGGGGGTGTTGTATAATTGTGGCTAAGGCCTCACACATGCTAAGCAAATGTTCTAGAGGAAAGCCACAACCCCAGCCTCTTATTGAATCTCTCTCTTTTCCTAGCTCATCAATCTAGTTCTAGATACAAAGTCTGGAGACATTTTTACCTATCCACACAAAGACACAAAGAATGGATGGCGGCACTTTTATAGTGAGGTGAGGTTAAGGCAGTCATGGTTGTACAGCGAAGC